>LUCW03001505.1:0-20173 GCA_001586965.3 Sphaeroforma sirkka | reverse complement strand
GAAAAAAGGTTGATGCTCAAATAAAACAAACTTATTTCCAAAACAGTGGAAAGCCGGCCATTCAAAACAAAACCGACTTAATCACCTATGGATGTTGTGAGTGGAACCTTAACTTATCGAGACATTTTCCAATAACTGCTCAGTAATAACTTATGGTTGAAAATGGTAAGTTATCTAAGAGGTAAAACTTGCATAACGCTATAATCAACACCATGGTGTTCAAATGTCCGATATCAATATTTATATAGATATGAGACTACCGTCAGAGCAAGAAGGCTACTCCCCATTAATCTTTTGTATTCGATAATACTGGAGTTAGATGAAGATGAATTGATGGAAACCGGCACTCGTACATTTTATCCGAGCCTCAATCGAATCGAGGAAGACCAGTGCAACGAGAGCATAACCTTCATAGAAGTCGTACCCATACACCTTCTCAAAATTTGTCTGATCCTCATCATGGTTACAACAGTTAGAGAGATGAGGGAGATAGCGAAGAAAGCAGGATATTGTTAACGCCTTTCGTTCTTTCAAGAAAGGGCTTGTTAAAAAGGGTTTCTCAATTTGGTAGAGAAGGTAATTTCGGCAAAAGATATCAATGCTCAGGAAGAAATTTGAAAGGATCAGCCGATACAAAGAGTCAGAACACAGTCACAAATTGGGTATATGGTAAGCGCAGTATGCCAAAAGTAAAGGCCCTGTTAAATTTACAACCATGACAGAACTCAACTTCTCATAATCGACTGAAGCATCGCGTTCGATAGATAAAGCATTGTCTAAAAAACTCAAGCCATGACAATGGATTAAGTTGATCTATATCATCCGATGTCTGAAACGTCGCTTCCGACATGAAGATTACAAAAGATGGCAAAGATACTTTGCGAAGGAAGCTGAGATGGGTACTGAATCACTCCCACAATGAAAAGCGTCAAAAGGAAGTAGTGATTATACTCTTCCCTACAAAACTAGACAATCCCCAACTCACCGAATACCTTCAGCAACGAAATGAAAGCATGATCTCATGAAATCAGCCAACGAATTTATGGTCTGATTGTATTTCTTTCGGAACCTTTAATACATACACGTGTTCTGAGACGATTACTTTATTTCAGAAAGGTCTGTTGGATCTACGCTAAATCGAGATGTCCAGGCGGTGTTTGAAGAGTAGAAGCGACTAGAGCTTAAACGGAAGGGAGCTTCTCAGTCGTCGTTCACGTCCTTCCGGTAATGAGGAGAAATATAGCAGGCTCCCTCGAAAACGAAGCAGCGAGAAAACGCTAAAGCTAACGTCGAGAGGCTTGTGAGGAATGCGCAATGGATATATCGCGACTTCTCAACGCATATGAAAGATCCTCGTTGTTCTCATTTTGTGTCGAGCACTACCATGTCGAGTGCAAGTAGCATGGAAAGCACAAGCCGGGATGCTCTAAGCCCAAAGCAAAATAATATTACGGCTCTGGACCGTTTTTTAGAGTGAACACTAGGACTCTTTAACGAAAGAGAATAATGATATCATAATAGATAATTGTAAACTTCGATGGAAATTACTAGGTTTCAAACTATATTAAACTAAAATACAATTTAGTCAGTTAGGATTTAGCAGTGGTAGCTTGTGTAAGAATGATCGGGACTGCCTCTTGTTAAGAGCCTAAACGTACCTCTAGCTGTTCTTTATTGAATAATTTTCACTAGAAGTACTAAGTGTTCATGACCACATGCCTAATTTGTAGATAGACATAATAACGTAAGTCACGTTAATACATTAGCTGATATAAATAAAAGTTCCATCTGAAGAAAAGTTAAAAAAAAAGAAAAAAAGACTTATTGGATTTTGGAGATTGGCGGGAGGACCAAAATCTATAAGTAGTAGTTCGGAGATTATAAAATTTAGTTTATAATATCCTACATCTACTAATGTCTCAAATAGGTCCAAGTAGATGAGTCATACCAAATACTCAGGCTATTGGAGCCATCAAAGTGAATTTAGAACACTTTGGAAATATTGGAAAAAGAGCTTGTATTAAATTATTTAAAAATACAAATAAAAAACCAATGTATTATCTCAATTGATCTTGATATTTTAGATTGACCGGAGGCCGTATGTCTACATAATCGACTATATGTCGTCTTTATAAATAAACACTTGACTGTTTTCCGGACTTAACCTAAGCATTCCAAAAATAGTTTAATCAGTGAATCTTGACGTGTTTAAACGCGCCCGTATATCAATTGAGGCTGGTCCCAGCAAATATTCATCAGGAACCGCCTAAACCAAAGTGTTGAATTTTTCCCAGATAATCAAATAGAACTAATCGATGGCCGTGTAAGACGCACAAATAAATAATTATTTGTATCGATATGAATAAAGATATCTGATAATATTAGGCCAAGATGTTTGACATAATTTAGGAATGGGCTTAGGGCCTACCGACTTGCGTGAGGAAATGATCGTAATCGAAGAGGATTGCGATGAGATAGACAAGCCTTGGTCAAGGTGTGGCTAATAAACTGTTAAATCAAAAGTTTTCGACTAGAACTCATTTTCCGAAAATACTTCATGAAATGATGAAGAGATCGAAAAGATGCTTACAAAAAAGTCATAGAATCAATTCATGAAAAGCACTCCGGTCTTTTATGGTGTTTTTTTTCTTTAGTAGCCGTAAAATAGTTTAACCTTGATTGAACTCTTGTAAACGTTCATGTCAAATTTTGAACGCGGCTATGCTAGTGGAGCAGATTTATGTTGCCGAATGCAGCAACGATATTGGAAAAGGAAATACTTTAACTCTAGATTTGAAACGGAAGAGCAGACTCAGAACAGATTGAACGTCTAATGCCGTTCTCAACGCCACAAACTGGTATAACAGAATATGAAGATTTATGCGAAAAAGAAAATTCCGCACCTTGCAAAACATGCAAAAACCTTCAAATAAACGTTTTACCCAAAACAATCTAAAATTGATATAAATAATATTATTTATTTTAAAGGGGATAAGTTACAATGCTTTTTTACATATGATATGGCTCTCATAGCCGTTGTAAAGGTTGGGGTACGATCGACGGGAAGAAGTGGTCAGTAAATTTCCTTTCGAAGCTTGAGTCAAGTGAGTCTACGAAGGAGGATATGAGCTGGGTCAATTCAGGCCGGTGCTGACAAAAATCTGACACCATCGAGTGTGTCCACGTACTCGTTAGCTGACCTACTAAGTAGCGTATCCACATTTATGGTACGGATCAGGTCTGCATCATGTAGTGCCGTGGAATGGGCTAATGCAGAGTACGAAATGCCGAGAGTAGGACCAGGTTATCCGTCATAATTCTGTTGAGGAGCGAAAGTGGGGGTGAACCAATGCCGTATCAGACCACGGATGCACTCGGTATGTGCTGGTTGGCCTGGATCGGAAGTAGTATAGGCGGAACCAACAGGCGCGATGACTTAGTTTGGACCGAAATTTGGAAGCAGTACTTCAACAGCGTGATTAGTCGGGGTATGGGGAACATCTGTTTTAAACTTCGATGGATATTTCTATGTTTTTTTAAACTGTTATATAAACTAAAATACAATTTATGTCAGTTAGAGTTTAGCAGTGGTAGCTTTTGTAAGAATGGTCGGGACTGCCTCTTGGTAAGAGCCTTAATATCCTCGATCACACAGGATGTACCTCTAGCTGTTCTTTATTAAATAATTTTCACTAGGAGCATTAAGTGTTCATGACCACATGCCTATTTTGTATATAGACATAAGAACGTAAGTCAAGTTAATACATTGGCTAATATAAATAAAGTTACATCTGAAGAAAAGCTAAAAAAAAAAGAAAAAAGACTTATTGGATTTTGGAGATTGGCAGGAGGACCAAAACCTGTAAGTAGTAGTTCAGAGAGATTATAAAAATTTAGCTTAAAATATCCTACATCTACTATCGTCTCAAATAGATCCAAGTAAATGAGTCATACCGAATACTCAGGCTATTGGAGCCTCAAGGTGAATTTAGAACACTTTGGAAATAAATATGTTATCTCATTTGATCTTGATATTTTAAACTGACCGGAGACCGTATTTCTACATGTTGTATGTGTCAGAGACGGGTGTGAGGTCGGGGGTTATTCTGCATGCCGGAGAAAGGATCCAAGGTGTTCGTGGAGGGTCCAGATACCGTGGAAGTCGTGGCGCATCTGCAACTGCTGGAGGAAGTCAGGGCCAACGAGAGGCAGTTTTGTTTCGGGCCTACCACGATGATTTGCTAGATGAAGGCAAAGTGGCTGGTGGTGAATTTGTGGCCACCAGGACAGACAAAGGCAGAAACAGTCGTCGGTGTGACAGTCGAACAATGTAAACATGTACGTATTCGTAACAATCATAGCACAGAACCGGATTGGTGTAGACTCGAAGCAGCAGCTGAAGCTGTCGTGTCTTGCTTTGTTCCGATTTGAGGTTGGCGGTTTGTTTATGGTTCCGGTTTAGCCCTTCTTAGGCGGCATCGATGCTTGGGGAAGCAAATCTGGCCTCGAACAGGGTGTTGCCAAACCCCGAGTACGATCTACCGATTTGTAACACGCGGCGCCAACCCTCCGTACAAATGGTAAGCTTATCACGCCGACGCTCGCAGACGCCCCTTGGACAGACAGACAGACAGACGTCGTTCCACTCCTCTTCTGACTGTGTCTCAGATTCCATGGCGGCGAGTGCTTGGGTATGGCAGCAGTATCGTGATTTGAGGTACACCAGCTTGGGTACCATGGGTAGCAGAGCTGGAGTGGCTCGTGATCAGCAATGAGGAAGCACTTCTCAAAGATACGTCTGACTATTTGTGTTAGCGCGTGGTAGGGCAGAAGTCGGTGGGAGAGTTGATATCTGCATCGGCCTTTTCGGGTGCGCTGTCAGGATGGTGAAGTTCAGGGCTGCAGGGAAGGTATCCGCCTTCAGTAACTCAGTGAATGTTTCGGCAAGGTGTTTAATTATTGGGCGATTAGTGTCATGGCGTTTTAGTGTCCTGCGTTCGGTGAAGCGCTTCACTGTGGCCTTCAGGAGAGGACGTATATCCCGTCAGGGCCAGGCGTTTTCAGGCCAGCCCTCCTATTGGGATAGCGTAGTATAGCCTCCATTACATCACCGGGGCGTATGGTGGGAGTTATATCTGGATTGGGTTCGGTATTTGGTGGAACCACGTATGTGTAGAAATACGGCCTCCGGTCAGTCTAAAATATCAAGATCAATTGAGATACTACATTGGTTTTATTTGTATTTTAAATAATTTAGTACAAGCTCTTTTTTTCCAATATTTCCAAAGTGTTCTAAATTCACTTTGATGGCTCCAATAAAATCAATAAGTCTTTTTTTTTTTTTAACTTTTCTTCAGATGGAACTTTATTTATATCAGCTAATGTATTAACGTGACTTACGTTATTATGTCTATTTACAAATTAGGCAAGTGGTCATGAACACTTAGTACTTCTAGTGAAAATTATTCAATAAAGAACAGCTAGAGGTACGCCCTGTGTGATCGAGGATATTTAGGCTCTTAACAAGAGGCGGTCCCGATCATTCTTACACAAGCTACCACTGCTAAATCCTAACTGACTAAATTGTATTTTTAGTTTAATATAGTTTGAAACCTAGTAATTTCCATCGAAGTTTACATATTTTTCAGTTATTTAGTAGTTACAGTAGTGTACTGCTTCTAGACTGTCTGACATCGATTTACTATCCAGCAAATACTATGGCTAAGGGTACTTCTAAAGGCAAGGGAGCCGCTAGCTCTAAGCCTGCTAAGCCTGCCGAGGTTCCTGAGGTCCCTGTGGAAACACCTAGCCTGTCTGGAGTTGAGCCTGCCGAGGATACTGTTGGGGAAGCAAATTCTGAGGTTGGTACAGAGGATTATTCTGAGGATGACTCGTCGGATCCTAAAGCCTTGGAAGAAGAGGTATCTACTACCGCGGAAAGGCTCGCCAGCGTCCGTGTATCACCTAGGGTGAAGCTCAGGACCCCAGCTTGCCCCCCTGACCACGTGCCGTCAAATGTTGGGGATAAACGTCGAAAGGCTGGAAAATTCGTGGATACGAATGTCGGGGGCATTATAACTCCACATCTAAAGGACACTCCAGCACAAATCCGGCGTGAAAAGGAAGTATTGGACCTGTCCGAAAATTTCGGTTTCGCCATCGATGGAGAAGCCATTCCATTCAGCTCAAATCTTGGGGCCGAAGCTGAGGACGCCATAACTCGACAACGAGTGGTTGGATCCTCTCAATCTCGACGCCAATTGAACCGCACTGAAGCGCTCTTGAAGGAGCTAGCGGCAGCAGCAGTTGTGGACCCCTCTATCGTGTCCCACTTGGCTGATATTCTTCCTATACCGAAGAAGAAAAAAAATTCGGGCCGGGTTTCGAACCCGAGACCTACTGGTTTACCAGCCAGTATGTTTACCACTAAGCCAGTTACCACTGGCGAGAGAGATAATATTTCAAAATTTAATCTCTATGGCTCTGATGCTACCATCGACCATCCTCTTGACAAACCTAACCCTGTCAGAGGATATGATCGTATGGAACTCGATGAGGCTTACCATCCTCGTAATATCGACCCTCATTTGCCAACTAACCCTGGTAATCACGATTTTGGCAATCGCTACACCAGTACCTCGTTAGAGAGTTCCCGCTCTAATCCTGAGGATGAGGAAGTGAGAACCAGACATACTCGTCTCAGGCTATTACGCTCTGGTATGCAAGTCCTTGAGGACCGTCTATTGAATGACTCTGACCTTGACGATAGGAAAGCGGATAACATTCGCTATCTAATCGATAACAAGAGAAAGGAAATAGACACCATCTTGGCACTAGCAGCCCGTAGCACTGAGCATGAGCCTCGTGAACACTTAGAACCAAGCTTTATAAAGCAGCTAGGTAACGCGCAGGCTGAGGTCGATTTCTCTACTAATGAGAGTACAGTGGAGACACTGAAGGCCTTCGACCAACTTAAGGAGTCTGCCAGCCTTAGGGATAAGCAGATGATGAATGCCTTTATTCATTTCTGTGAGCCAGGTGAATGGCGAACTATCTTGAAGCTCATGAGCCCAACTGGAAAGCCCTACCCTGGCACCAGTTGCGTGATAATATACTTAACACCTTTTTTTGAAGATGCACGTGACCGTGAACTTCTAGAGTCTCACAAGTTCTTTGCGAACGATACCACTATTCGAGGTGCTCTAGCTCATATGACACATATATGAATACTCGGATGGGTGGTCGTACCTATACTGGCGAATATTTATTAATTTGTCAGATGATGGAGACTCTGGGAGCTAACCTCTTTAAGAAAGTCAATGATGACATCATCGCCTATGGTGATTTGCGATCTATGCCTTGGTCTGTCTTTGAGAAGATGAGTACACAAGCATACCAATTCCTCTACTAGAGTACTTAGTACCACGAGCTACACCCAGCCCACTAAGCGAAACGCAGTGAGAGACTAATACTGCGCGTAGTACTAAGAAACCTCGCACTACTACTGGAGGGTACTGGCTCTACTTCTACCGAACCGAAGGTGATAAGAAGGTGAGAGCGCCTTGCAAGAAGTGTGGTTACAACCTCACAAAACGTAATGGCAAGTGGAATGGTAGACACGACCCTGTTAAGTGTGCACCAGGCAAAACCCAGATTTTGGACACTATATGAAAGAGTGTGCTACTTGCAAGGGTACTAACGGTTGGCACAAAGAGGATTGCAAGGACTTACCAGACGTCCAAGTTAAGCACTGACAGTACCATATGTGCGCACTAGAGCAAGATTATGAGAAAATGTTCAATAAAATCTATACCAAAGGAGATGAACGTATCTTTCAAACAGTTTTCGTAAATGGAGAAAAAAAGTTATGGCACTATTTGATCCAGGGGCTGAAGTCTCTGCTATCTCATGCCAGTAGCCTACGCTACAGATATGGCTGTCCATAACGAAACAACTGATTTAATCTTGGGAAATGGCAAAGTTACTACTTGCGAACAAGCCATTGACTATGCACATAATGCTGTCAGATAGAAGAGAAGTGAAGACTCACCTAATCGTTACTGACATGTCTCAGAAATACGATTTAATTATAGGTATGACTGATCTTCTCAGTTTAGGTATAACACTCACTGGTCTGCCTAATGGGCTGGACCCGAATAAAGATCAGTCAGATGATAATATGTTAAAGATACCTAAACCTCCGGAAGGTGAAGCAAAGGATATGATTCCGCACTTCACCGATATAATTATGGACTTAATTATACAAAACAGGAAGATTGCAATAACTGACTGGTGTATGTTTAAGTTCTCTAATGGGTACGTTAGACTTGACTTAACAAACGTCGACTTCTCTAAGTTAAAGTGTCCTTCACATAACTACGTGAGTTGGAGACACAAAGACGTTGTCAAAACCCAAATCGAAGATTGGTTAAAACAGGGTCTAATTGAAATCAATTATGATGCAACCCCAGTTAACTTAGCTCTCTTAGCGGTCGATCAATATAAATCTGATGGAACGTTTAGTAAAACAAGAGTAGTACTAGACCTGTCGCCAATCAACAAACTAATTCCGCAACATAGTTTTCCCTTACCTAAGATAAGCGAGATACTACGCAAAATGGAGGTGCGACTATCTTTTCCAAGATAGACTTAAAAGCTGCATTCCATCAACTACAAATATATCAGCCCTCATAGGAAATACTTTTCCTTTACTTGGCAAGGTAAGAAGTACCAGTTTAAAGGTGCACCTGAAGGCTTACACATGTTACCTTCTTTCTTCCAACAAGTTATGATGGAACTATTTGCGGACCTGTCGTATAACGTATCAGTCTATTTAGATGATATAGTTATCTTTACAAAGACAGACACATGAACATGCTAAACTCGTTAAAGAAGTCTTAAAGCGACTTAATCATGCTAAACTTAAGATTAACGAAGACAAGTGTTCTTTTTTGCTAAAGATACTATACACTTACTTGGCTACAAAGTATCTGCAGCAGGGGTAGAAATTGATCCTGGCAAGAAACAGTTTCTGTTGGATTTATCAACACCAATTACTGGAAGAGATGTGAACTCTGTGTGTGGGTTTGTTAACTTCTTCTCGGATTCGGTACCGCATCTTTCTCATTACTTAAAAGCTTTCAGTCACCTACGGCTGCACAAAGGACCTTTGGGAAAGCTTTGGACTAAAGAATGTGATGATGCATTTAAACTAGTCAAAAGTAAAGTAATGGACGCACCCATCATGCAGTACCCTGTGGATGGTGTCCCATTCAAGTAGCAACCGACGCTTCAGATCGAGCGGTAGGTGGAGTGCTTTACCAAACGATAAATGGTAAACCGCGCTACATACAATTCTTTAGCAAGAGTTATAATAAGAGTCAACGGAATTACCCTACCGTTAAACAAGAGCTCCTTGCTATAGTTACTGCGCTAAGACAGTTTAAAGACTACCTTTATGGAAGTTACTTTACTGTCGCCTGTGATCAAAAGTCTTTAACATACTTAAAAGATATGAACCCTGATTCACAGTTGGTGAGCCGCTGGCATGACATTATTGCCAAGTTCGCTTTTAATATAACACACATTCCAGGAATACATAACCATCTTCCTGACATGCTCTCTCGACTTGTGCCCGACTACCAGAAAACAGTCAAAGAGTTATTAGCAACCGATTGGATGCTAAATAAGAAATGGTTTAACCTCGCTCAATCACGATGGGGTCCATTTACTGTTGATATGTTCGCCGCAGAACATAACAAACAGGTTTCTGAATATAGGTCGTTGACTCATCCTAAAGGTGATGCATTTCAGCTTGACTTATCAAAGCATAATGCGTGGGCTAACCCACCTTGTCAACTTATCGCACAGTTGTTAAATTATGTTAATATTACTAAATCTACCATTACGCTGTGTTGTCCCTTACGTAACTCCGACCCATGGATACGTGATTTAATTAATATGATTCAAGACGAACCTATTTATGTCGACCGTGAAACCGACACGTTCTTGTATCAGGGATCCTATTCTATTAAGAAGACGCCTTGAAACACACCATTGTTTGTCGCATCGGTCCTGCAGGTACCACTAAGTGGAAACCCTCAACCGAATTCTTAGCTAAACTAGAGGAGTCTAAAGAGTTTGAACAAAAGCTCAAGACTCGTACAACACATGCACCCAACAAGATTGCAGTCGAGGTAATGCCGATTGAAACGGCATTAGATCGTAAAAAACATGGAACTAGCTAAGGCCATGGATCAAAGACTCAAAACTCTAAGAGAACCTGAAGCTCGCACTCAACTACTTAAAGCGCTGCTTAAAGAACAGCCAGGAGTTGCGAAACAACTGAAGAAGATACTTCAACAATCCAATGTTGTCAATTATGTATCTCAGGACTCTACCCCTCCTGATACTGAGGTTGCCCTTTCCAACAGGACTATGGTTCATCCAGCCAGCGTTACGCAGAATCTGACTGACTTAGAGGAGCTCGAAAGTAGAGTTAAAATTATACATAATTTAACGCATCGAGCATATGAGCATACTTATAAAATGGCTATTCGTGCAGGGCTTGATCACCCGGCGCTGAAAGAAACCATACGTGAAGTATACCGACGCTGTACTGATTGTGAAAAGAACCAGATCAAACGATACGGTTGGGCACCCCTAAAAAGTGTGACAGAAGACCAACCGATGCGCCGAGTCATAGTCGATTTGGTTAAACTCCGCGATCCAAGCATACTGGCGATGTATATATCTGTCATTTCTTATGTGTGGCTTCGGGCTATAACTTGCTTTATGCAATACCGAACAAACGTCCACAAACAGTGGCAGAATTATGCTATCACGTCTTTAATGACTTCGGTTTCCCCGAGTACTATGTTCTGATAACGGTAGTGAGTTTTGTACCGACGTAATGGAGGCACTTATACTCGTATCAGGCATGACCCATAGGCGTGGTGTTCCTTACAAACCTCAAACGCAGGGTGCAAATGAGACACGTCATAGAGAACTTAAGAAACTCTTGCGTACCGCACTAGACGACGTTGAGGATATGTGGCCTTATCATTTGAAATGGGTTCAGACTCAAATGAATAACTGCATGAATCCTCAAACTGGAACACTCCGTTTCACTATTTCTTTGGCCGCTATAGTGAATTACAAGCAACGTTTGATAAAACTGCGCCCGAGAAACACGCTACCCCGTGGCTACAAAGATCGAGCATATGCAGAACGTTGTTTACCCTGTTTACTCGAGCACAAGAATCGCGTCCTACTTAAAGCGTATGACCGATGGAATAACACTAAGAACATTGTTCAGTTCAAAGTCGGCGATTACGTTAACATTATAAATCGAAACGCCAACGTTACCGAACTCTCTTCTAAGACGATAGGACCTTTTGTTATTTCTACCATGATGAGAAGAGTGATACTTACGAAGTGAATAACATTGATGGTACTAGCGCAACCAATCTAGGCACTCACCGTATCCCTACCTCCGAACTCTCATTCGCTCGCTCATTTGATTCTGATGTACCAGTTATGGAGTCACAAGTCAAAGATATAATTGACAAAACATCCGAAGACGGTTACACTTACTACAAGACCCGTTTCATGGATGGGACAGTAGCTTGGCTAACCTCCGATGCATTTCGTGAATCTCGCGACTTTCTTCGTATCTTTAATAAAGAAATGGAACAAGCGTTTACATAAGAACACACGAGATAAACGAAAAGGGTTTCCTCAGGTGACTACAAACCCTGACGGATCTGAAATTCCCTATTTGCCACCTACTTCCTACGTGACTAAACTTTCTGATCTGCTTACCAACAGTGCAGAAAATTGTTCAAACTTACTTACTAATGAAGAACAGCCTTTGGCTATTACCTTACCAAATAATAAACGTAAGGCGCCTACATCGGAAATGGTTACTGGACCAAATACTAAACGACATAGAGTACAACATGAGTCTTGAACTCGTACATATAGGCACATACTTACTCGATAAGTCATGACCGAAACCGTTTTTTACTTTGGTTTTCGCTTTACCAACTAGATCGTATCTTAACGTACGTTCGTAGTTCTAAAAGCTACTGGGGGCTATGTAGAAATACGGCCTCCGGTCAGTCTAAAATATCAAGATCAATTGAGATAATACATTGGTTTTTTTTGTTTGTATTTTAAATAATTTAGTACAAGCTCTTTTTTTTCCAATATTTCCAAAGTGTTCTAAATTCACTTTGATGGCTCCAATAGCCTGAGTATTTGGTATGACTCATCTACTTGGACCTATTTGAGACATTAGTAGATGTAGGATGTATTTGGATGATTCATCTACTTGGACCTAAATTTTATAATCTCTAAATACTCCGAACTACTATTATAGATTTTGGTCCTCCCGCCAATCTCAAAATCCAATAAGTCTTTTCTCTTTTTTAACTTTTCTTCAGATGGAACTTTATTTATATCAGCTAATGTATTAACGTGACTTACGTTATTATGTCTATTTACAAATTAGACAAGTGGTCATGAACACTTAGTACTTCTAGTGAAAATTATTCAATAAAGAACAGCTAGAGGTACGCCCTGTGTGATCGAGGATATTTAGGCTCTTAACAAGAGGCAGTCCCGATCATTCTTACACAAGCTACCACTGCTAAATCCTAACTGACTAAATTGTATTTTAGTTTAATTTAGTTTGAAACCTAGTAATTTCCATCGAAGTTTACAATTTCGTGAATCTCGCGACTTTCTTCGTATCTTCAATAAGAAATGGAATAAGCGTTTACATAAGAACACACGAGATAAACGAAAAGGGTTTCCTCAGGTGACTACAAACCCTGACGGATCTGAAATTCCCTATTTGCCACCTACTTCCTACGTGACTAAACTTTCTGATCTGCTTACCAACAGTGCAGAAAATTGTTCAAACTTACTTACTAATGAAGAACAGCCTTTGGCTATTACCTTACCAAATAATAAACGTAAGGCGCCTACATCGGAAATGGTTACTGGACCAAATACTAAACGACATAGAGTACAACATGAGTCTTGAACTCGTACATATAGGCACATACTTACTCGATAAGTCATGACCGAAACCGTTTTTACTTTGGTTTTCGCTTTACCAACTAGATCGTATCTTAACGTACGTTCGTAGTTCTAAAAGCTACTGGGGCTATGTAGAAATACGGCCTCCGGTCAGTCTAAAATATCAAGATCAATTGAGATACTACATTGGTTTTATTTGTATTTTAAATAATTTAGTACAAGCTCTTTTTCCAATATTTCCAAAGTGTTCTAAATTCACTTTGATGGCTCCAATAGCCTGAGTATTTGGTATGACTCATCTACTTGGACCTATTTGAGACATTAGTAGATGTAGGATATTATAAACTAAATTTTATAATCTCCGAACTACTACTTATAGATTTTGGTCCTCCCGCCAATCCCCAAAATCAATAAGTCTTTTTTCTTTTTTTAACTTTTCTTCAGATGGAACTTTATTTATATCAGCTAATGTATTAACGTGACTTACGTTATTATGTCTATTTACAAATTAGACAAGTGGTCATGAACACTTAGTACTTCTAGTGAAAATTATTCAATAAAGAACAGCTAGAGGTACGCCCTGTGTGATCGAGGATATTTAGGCTCTTAACAAGAGGCAGTCCCGATCATTCTTACACAAGCTACCACTGCTAAATCTAAACTGACTAAATTGTATTTTAGTTTAATTTAGTTTGAAACCTAGTAATTTCCATCGAAGTTTACAATTTCGTGAATCTCGCGACTTTCTTCGTATCTTCAATAAGAAATGGAATAAGCGTTTACATAAGAACACACGAGATAAACGAAAAGGGTTTCCTCAGGTGACTACAAACCCTGACGGATCTGAAATTCCCTATTTGCCACCTACTTCCTACGTGACTAAACTTTCTGATCTGCTTACCAACAGTGCAGAAAATTGTTCAAACTTACTTACTAATGAAGAACAGCCTTTGGCTATTACCTTACCAAATAATAAACGTAAGGCGCCTACATCGGAAATGGTTACTGGACCAAATACTAAACGACATAGAGTACAACATGAGTCTTGAACTCGTACATATAGGCACATACTTACTCGATAAGTCATGACCGAAACCGTTTTTTACTTTGGTTTTCGCTTTACCAACTAGATCGTATCTTAACGTACGTTCGTAGTTCTAAAAGCTACTGGGGCTATATGTAGAAATACGGCCTCCGGTCAGTCTAAAATATCAAGATCAATTGAGATACTACATTGGTTTTATTTGTATTTTAAATAATTTTAGTACAAGCTCTTTTTCCAATATTTCCAAAGTGTTCTAAATTCACTTTGATGGCTCCAATAGCCTGAGTATTTGGTATGACTCATCTACTTGGACCTATTTGAGACATTAGTAGATGTAGGAATGAGTATTTGGTATGACTCATCTACTTGGACCTATTTGAGACATTAGTAGATGTAGGATATTATAAACTAAATTTTATAATCTCGAACTACTACTTATAGATTTTGGTCCTCCCGCCAATCCCCAAAATCCAATAAGTCTTTTTCTTTTTTTAACTTTTCTTCAGATGGAACTTTATTTATATCAGCTAATGTATTAACGTGACTTACGTTATTATGTCTATTTACAAATTAGACAAGTGGTCATGAACACTTAGTACTTCTAGTGAAAATTATTCAATAAAGAACAGCTAGAGGTACGCCCTGTGTGATCGAGGATATTTAGGCTCTTAACAAGAGGCAGTCCCGATCATTCTTACACAAGCTACCACTGCTAAATCCTAACTGACTAAATTGTATTTTAGTTTAATTTAGTTTGAAACCTAGTAATTTCCATCGAAGTTTACAATTTCGTGAATCTCGCGACTTTTCTTCGTATCTTCAATAAGAAATGGAATAAGCGTTTACATAAGAACACACGAGATAAACGAAAAGGGTTTCCTCAGGTGACTACAAACCCTGACGGATCTGAAATTCCCTATTTGCCACCTACTTCCTACGTGACTAAACTTTCTGATCTGCTTACCAACAGTGCAGAAAAATTGTTCAAACTTACTTACTAATGAAGAACAGCCTTTGGCTATTACCTTACCAAATAATAAACGTAAGGCGCCTACATCGGAAATGGTTACTGGACCAAATACTAAACGACATAGAGTACAACATGAGTCTTGAACTCGTACATATAGGCACATACTTACTCGATAAGTCATGACCGAAACCGTTTTTACTTTGGTTTTCGCTTTTACAACTAGATCGTATCTTAACGTACGTTCGTAGTTCTAAAAGCTACTGGGGCTATGTAGAAATACGGCCTCCGGTCAGTCTAAAATATCAAGATCAATTGAGATACTACATTGGTTTTTTATTTGTATTTTAAATAATTTAGTACAAGCTCTTTTTCCAATATTTCCAAAGTGTTCTAAATTCACTTTGATGGCTCCAATAGCCTGAGTATTTGGTATGACTCATCTACTTGGACCTATTTGAGACATTAGTAGATGTAGGAATGAGTATTTTGGTATGACTCATCTACTTGGACCTATTTGAGACATTAGTAGATGTAGGATATATATAAACTAAATTTTATAATCTCCGAACTACTACTTATAGATTTTGGTCCTCCGCCAATCCCAAAAATCCAATAAGTCTTTTCTTTTTTTTTTAACTTTTCTTCAGATGGAACTTTATTTATATCAGCT
Source organism: Sphaeroforma sirkka (assembly GCA_001586965.3). Classification (NCBI taxonomy): domain Eukaryota; class Ichthyosporea; order Ichthyophonida; genus Sphaeroforma; species Sphaeroforma sirkka. The sequence continues at coordinate 4,441 of LUCW03001505.1, read as the reverse complement.
AATGTATTAACGTGACTTACGTTATTATGTCTATTTACAAATTAGACAAGTGGTCATGAACACTTAGTACTTCTAGTGAAAATTATTCAATAAAGAACAGCTAGAGGTACGCCCTGTGTGATCGAGGATATTTAGGCTCTTAACAAGAGGCGGTCCCGATCATTCTTACACAAGCTACCACTGCTAAATCCTAACTGACTAAATTGTATTTTAGTTTAATTTAGTTTGAAACCTAGTAATTTCCATCGAAGTTTACAATTTCGTGAATCTCGCGACTTTCTTCGTATCTTCAATAAGAAATGGAATAAGCGTTTACATAAGAACACACGAGATAAACGAAAAGGGTTTCCTCAGGTGACTACAAACCCTGACGGATCTGAAATTCCCTATTTGCCACCTACTTCCTACGTGACTAAACTTTCTGATCTGCTTACCAACAGTGCAGAAAATTGTTCAAACTTACTTACTAATGAATTTACATTAGTTAGCGAATGTTATTCGCTTTCTTATCGTCAAGTCCAGAGTCATTCAATAGACGGTCCTCAAGGACTTGCATACAAGAACGTAATAGCCTGAGACGTTGTTGTGTGGATCTCACTTCCTCGTCTTCAGTGCTAGAGTGGGTACTCTCGAGTGAGATACTGGTATAACGATTATCAAAGTCTTGATTCCCAGGGTTAGATGGTAAATGAGGATCGATGTTATGAGGGTGGTAAGCCTCATCGATCTCCATATGATCATAGCCTTTGACAGGGTTAGGTTTGTCGAGAGGGTGGTCGATTGTAGCTTCTAAGCTATAGAGATCAAATTTGGAGGTTCTACCCACTTCACCAGCGGTAACTGGCTCAGTGGTAACCCTGTTGGCTGGTAAACCAGAGAGCCTCAGGTTGGAACCCCGGCTCGGTATATATATAGTTTTTTCGGTACAGGAAAAATATCGGCCACGTAGGATATGATCGAAGGATCAGAATCTACGGCAGGGGCTAGCTTATGTGCAAAACGCTAAGAAGTTTATTTTGCTATTTCGGCTAATAAGTAAATATATTCGGAAATTTTCGTATATGAGTTGACTCGTCTTAGATCAATGATGCAGTCTGGGCGGATACGGACCATACGCTTGAGAGGGACTCACAACAAATTTTGCTCTTTCTTCTCGGATTCACTGCTTTCCGAATCACTAATTACTTCCTGACCATCCCGTTCGAGTAGTTTAGCGCCATCATTATCGATCATATCGAGGCATAATGCTGAACTACGGGTGAGGAGAACCCTCTTGATATTTTAGTTACTTAGTAGTATTAGCCCTAGTTGTGATAGAATTGCATGTATATAATATATAAGAAATATACAGTGTGTCACATGTTCTCTTATCTTCATTTGTGATGGACAGCATAGGAGGGCCTTGCCCTTCTAAAGGCCCTTCTTTTTTCTTTTTTTCCCTCGATTTTTGTCTGTCGCCAAAAAACGTCCGTGGCGCTATTTCAGCAAATAAGGTTTTTTATTATTTTATTTTAAAAAAAGGGGGCTGATTCATCGACGCTATATATTTTTTGAATTTGTTTTTTATATTTTATTTAAAAAATATAAATATAAAAAAAAAAATATACTACCCTTTTGATTTTAAAACGCTTTCAGTTCAGTCCCGAGGCGTCTCAGCCGTGTTTTATCAACTAGCGCACTACAATGTTGATCTTTATTTGTTTTAAATAAAGTCAGGGTCTCATCGTCAGCCTACATACCAGACCATCAGTCTCTCAAGTCTCAAGTCTCAAATCTCAATTCTTGTTTTTTTATTTTAGGAGGCTATGTATGTCAATTCTCTAACAGGTGTATTTGTTTTTTTTTTAATAAATGAGCAGCACTGCATTCATTGCAGACACTCTGAAGTGTTCTCTCAGGGAGGTCAGCACTCAGCAGTGTCGGTCTGTCCGAGTTCCGCTCACGAGCGTCGACACTTGAGTCTTGAGTCTTGAGTCTTGACGCCTGACAGTGACAGGGCGTGAGGGACTGAGGGCGGTATTTTTTTAATTATAAAAAATGCGTTTTATAATTTCCAAAGCTACCGTTCGGATTTTATTATTATAAAAATACTAAGATTGACGCATTCCTAAATTCTAACAAGAAATAGAGCAGCCAACTTCGCCAAGAAGAGCCGAACGGAACACGGAACAACTGATCAATGAACACAAGTAGTCAACAAGGCCTCAAAAGACAAAAAAAAATAGTATGTTTCGGTTGTATGTAAATACATACCCGCAGCCCGCCTCTCTGGAAGTCTGGTCGCCACTCGCCTACCCTACCCCAGTAGTACAGATCCTGGAGGACTGACAGGGAGTGAAGCCACAAGCCGCAGGGAGTGAGGAGTGTGGAGTAAGGAGTGGTGAGGAATGGCAGCTGGTGCCTGATAAATGATTACATAAGTGCTGTTGTTTTAAAAACAGGTTTAAAATAGAGTTTATGGCTTTATGTGGACACTTGACAATTCGGCATGATGATATGGCCACAGGATCAAGATTACATAAATGATAAACAGAGAACTAACAAGTAGCAACTCCTTGGGCTTTGGGCTTTGGACTTTGAAGTCTGACTGGCTTGGAGTCTGTCCTTGCCTCCTTGCCTTCTCTATGCAATTTTGTTTTGTAATAAAACAAAACAAATCAACTTCTGAACACATATATATATAGTTATGGTGCAGTTGCTTTTAATAAAATAGAAAAGATATTCCACCAAAACACCCTTTTTTGACAGAGGAGCATGGCCGCAGGGGACATGAAATACGGACCCGATTCGAGAGTTTGATAGCGGAAAATGCTCACAATAACGAATAAAAAAATCACCCCGGACACTTTTTTTGGATTTCTGGGAAATTCAATTCGACAAAAACTGAAAATATTGGCCGCTTTCTTGTATGTGGCCCTTCCACAGGACAATTTTGTACTTTTGAGGTCAGAAATTGACATGCCCGGTCATCTCTTAGAGGTCTGACGAAGTGTCACAATTCTCAAAACGACATTCCACCAGGGTCTACTTTAGTGTGAGTGCGACCCTCAAAACTGCACTTCGCTTTAGTAGTCAGTATACACGTATTTAATCAAACGCCTTATAATACACGATGCCACCGAATATGCCATTAAAGACAGCCAAGTATCTAAGTTGTGGGGAGACAAGAGACACTCTCTAACGTGGAAACGGACAATACGTTTCTGATGATCTTGTCACACAACATGAAAATGAGACCTGATGCTGACTAAGACACATCTAGTAATAAAGGTGATGTTGGCGATGAAACGACGTCAAAGCCAAGATGTCACAGTAGTGGACCACTAGACGGAGTTAGATTGATACAAATCAGACGATTTGTAAGAGGGGCGTATCGATATCTTGATTGTTATGATAAAGACTTAACGCTACAGCTTGCGGAGTTTGCAAAGAAGAAGAAATAGATGATACATCGGGTGCATGAGATTGTGCACGACATTGTCACAGCCAAAGATGGCGACCAAGAATTGAAAAGATTGTTAATTAAACAAACACTATGTATATCATATAGCGCTGTATAACTATTTTTCTATTGACGTACACAGGCTTCAAGGTTTCAAATCGAGAGCCAACCGGATGTATATATGTATCATATGTTTGGATGTAAAACCTAGAATATAATGGCCGACAATCTTTAAAAAAAAAAAAGGCAGTTTTAACTTCCTTTCATCAAAACAATCAACAACGCGAAACCTGATTTTTAGGTTTCGAATTTCTTCAAGGTGTAAATCGACTTTTTGCTGCATTGTTTTTGGATACATATTATGGATTCTTACCTCTGAACAATCGTATTGTGGTGAGATGCACTCATCATGTCACGACGTAATCTATTAAGAGAACCTTGCTGTTGTTGATGTCTAGTATTGTAATGAACCTGATTTTCCTCAGCATTCGCTTAAGGTGTCTAACCTCTGCTGTCAGACTGATGATTAAATTTTGTAGTTCTTGTGCATTAGGATGGCTGATTCCACTCCATCATTGTGATTGTTGTCAATTTCCTGAGCCTTGAACTCATCAACTCCGGCCATATTACAACTATTGGCACTCTCGCTATAACTCCTTGTAGCTCACCTTCTGATATATTTGGATACAGACCCTTGATGAAGTTGAATGTATGTTCATGATATTCGAGAGCTACAAGCTGTGAATTTTTTTGTCAGTACTAGCCAAAGCGCGCTATCAGTGCAAACGTACGCTTATGCTGTGCCCTGAACATCTAATATAACATATAAAGCCTGGTAGTATCTGTTCCACCCATTACATCTTGATTCAGGATAATAAGGAGCTTTAAGTTGTAAACTACAAAGCACCTCTCGACCACAAAGGCTTCTTGACATTAAAATGGGCAGAGGTAGCAGATTACTAGTTTATGTATCTACCCAATTCTACGTCTCGTACCTGT
>LUCW03001504.1:62500-79297 GCA_001586965.3 Sphaeroforma sirkka | reverse complement strand
CTAGCCTGTCTGCTGGAGGTAAAACCTGCACCGAGAGGATGCACAATTGAAGCAAATTCTGAGGTTGGTACAGAGATTATTCTGAGGATGACTCGTCGGATCTAAAAGCCTTGGAAGAAGAGGTATCTACTACCGCGGAAGGCTCGCCAGCGTCCGTGTATCACCTAGGGTGAAGCTCAGGACCCCAGCTTGCCCCCCTGACCACGTGCTGTCAAATATTGGGGATAAACGTCGAAGGCTGGAAAAATTCGTGGATACGAATGTCGGGGGGCATTATAACTCCACATCTTAAAGGACACTCCAGCACAAATCCGGAGTGAAAAGGAAGTATTGGACCTGTCCGAAAATTTCGGTTTGCCATCGATGGAGAAGCCATTCCATTCAGCTCAAATCTTGGGGCCGAAGCTGAGGACGCCATAACTCGACAACGAGTGGTTGGATCCTCTCAATCTCGACGCCAATTGAACCGCACTGAAGCGCTCTTGAAGGAGCTAGCGGCAGCAGCAGTTGTGGACCCCTCTATCGTGTCCCACTTGGCTGATATTCTTCCTATACCGAAGAAGAAGAAAAAAATTCGGGCCGGGTTTCGAACCCGAGACCTACTGGTTTACCAGCCAGTATGTTTACCACTAAGCCAGTTACCACTGGCGAAAGAGATAATATTTCAAAATTTAATCTCTATAGCTCTGATGCTACCATCGATCATCCTCTTGACAAACCTAACCCCTGTCAGAGGATATGATCGTATGGAACTCGATGAGGCTTACCATCCTCGTAATATCGACCCTCATTTGCCAACTAACCCTGGTAATCACGATTTTGGCAATCGCTACACCAGTACCTCGTTAGAGAGTTCCCTGCTCTAATCCTGAGGATGAGGAAGTGAGAACCAGACATACTCGTCTCAGGCTATTACGCTCTGGTATGCAAGTCCTTTGAGGACCGTCTATTGAATGACTCTGACCTTGACGATAGGAAAGCGGATAACATTCGCTATCTAATCGATAACAAGAGAGAAGACACCATCTTGGCACTAGCAGCCCGTAGCACTGAGCATGAGCCTCGTGAACACTTAGAACCAAGCTTTATAAAGCAGCTAGGTAACGCTTGCAGGCTGAGGTCGATTTCTCTACTAATGAGAGTACAGTGGAGACACTGAAGGCCTTCGACCAACTTAAGGAGTCTGCCAGCCTTAGGGATAAGCAGATGATGAATGCCTTTATTCATTTCTGTGAGCCAGGTGAATGGCGAACTATCTTGAAGGCTCATGAGCCCAACTGGAAAGCCCTACCCTGGCACCAGTTGCGTGATAATATACTTAACACCTTTTTTTTGAAGATGCACGTGACCGTGAACTTCTAGAGTCTCGCAAGTCCTTTGCGAACGATACCACTATTCGAGGTGCTCTAGCTCATATGACACATATGAATACTCGGATGGGTGGTCGTACCTATACTGGCGAATATTTATTAATTTGTCAGATGATGGAGACTCTGGGAGCTAACCTCTTTAAGAAAGTCAATGATGACATCATCGCCTATGGTGATTTGCGATCTATGCCTTGGTCTGTCTTTGAGAAGATAGTACACAAGCATACCAATTCCTCTACTAGAGTACTTAGTACCACGAGCTACACCCAGCCCACTAAGCGAAACGCAGTAGAGACTAATACTGCGCGTAGTACTAAGAAACCTCGCACTACTACTGGAGGGGTACTGGCTCTACTTCTACCGAACCGAAGGTGATAAGAAGGTGAGAGCGCCTTGCAAGAAGTGTGGTTACAACCTCACAAAACGTAATGGCAAGTGGAATGGTAGACACGACCCTGTTAAGTGTGCACCAGGCAAGCCAGATTTTGGACACTATATGAAAGAGTGTGCTACTTGCAAGGGTACTAACGGTTGGCACAAAGAGGATTGCAGGACTTACCGGACGTCCAAGTTAAGCACTGACAGTACCATATGTGCGCACTAGAGCAAGATTATGAGAAAATGTTCAATAAAATCTATACCAAAGGAGATGAACGTATCTTTCAAACAGTTTTCGTAAATGGAGAAAAGTTATGGCACTATTTGATCCAGGGGCTGAAGTCTCTGCTATCTCATGCCGAGTAGCCTACGCTACAGATATGGCTGTCCATAACAGAAACAACTGATTTAATCTTGGGAAATGGCAAAGTTACTACTTGCGAACAAGCCATTGACTATGCACACATAATGCTGTCAGATAGAAGAGAAGTGAAGACTCACCTAATCGTTACTGACATGTCTCAGAAATACGATTTAATTATAGGTATGACTGATCTTCTCAGTTTAGGTATAACACTCACTGGTCTGCCTAATGGGCTGGACCCGAATAAAGATCAGTCAGATGATAATATGTTAAAGATACCTAAACCTCCGGAAGGTGAAGCAAAGGATATGATTCCGCACTTCACCGATATAATTATGGACTTAATTATACAAAACAGGAAGATTGCAATAACTGACTGGTGTATGTTTAAGTTCTCTAATGGGTACGTTAGACTTGACTTAACAAACGTCGACTTCTCTAAGTTAAAGTGTCCTTCACATAACTACGTGAGTTGGAGACACAAAGACGTTGTCAAAACCCAAATCGAAGATTGGTTAAAACAGCGTCTAATTGAAATCAATTATGATGCAACCCCAGTTAACTTAGCTCTCTTAGCGGTCGATCAATATAAATCTGATGGAACGTTTAGTAAAACAAGAGTAGTACTAGACCTGTCGCCAATCAACAAACTAATTCCGCAACATAGTTTTCCCTTACCTAAGATAAGCGAGATACTACGCAAAATGGAGGTGCGACTATCTTTTCCAAGATAGACTTAAAAGCTGCATTCCATCAACTACAAATATATGAGCCTCATAGGAAATACTTTTCCTTTTACTTGGCAAGGTAAGAAGTACCAGTTTAAAGGTGCACCTGAAGGCTTACACATGTTACCTTCTTTCTTCCAACAAGTTATGATGGAACTATTTGCGGACCTGTCATTATAACGTATCAGTCTATTTAGATGATATAGTTATCTTTACAAAGACAGCACATGAACATGCTAAACTCGTTAAAGAAGTCTTAAAGCGACTTAATCATGCTAAACTTAAGATTAACGAAGACAAGTGTTCTTTTGCTAAAGATACTATACACTTACTTGGCTACAAAGTATCTGCAGCAGGGGTAGAAATTGATCCTGGCAAGAAACAGTTTCTGTTGGATTTATCAACACCAATTACTGGAAGAGATGTGAACTCTGTGTGTGGGTTTGTTAACTTCTTCTCGGATTCGGTACCGCATCTTTCTCATTACTTAAAGCCTTTCAGTCACCTACGGCTGCACAAAGGACCTTTGGGAAAGCTTTGGACTAAAGAATGTGATGATGCATTTAAACTAGTCAAAAGTAAAGTAATGGACGCACCCATCATGCAGTACCCTGTGGATGGTGTCCCATTCAAGTAGCAACCGACGCTTCAGATCGAGCGGTAGGTGGAGTGCTTTACCAAACGATAAATGGTAAACCGCGCTACATACAATTCTTTAGCAAGAGTTATAATAAGAGTCAACGGAATTACCCTACCGTTAAACAAGAGCTCCTTGCTATAGTTACTGCGCTAAGACAGTTTAAAGACTACCTTTATGGAAGTTACTTTACTGTCGCCTGTGATCAAAAGTCTTTAACATACTTAAAGATATGAACCCTGATTCACAGTTGGTGAGCCGCTGGCATGACATTATTGCCAAGTTCGCTTTTAATATAACACACATTCCAGGAATACATAACCATCTTCCTGACATGCTCTCTCGACTTGTGCCCGACTACCAGAAAACAGTCAAAGAGTTATTAGCAACCGATTGGATGCTAAATAAGAAATAGTTTAACCTCGCTCAATCACGATGGGGTCCATTTACTGTTGATATGTTCGCCGCAGAACATAACAAACAGGTTTCTGAATATAGGTCGTTGACTCATCCTAAAGGTGATGCATTTCAGCTTGACTTATCAAAGCATAATGCGTGGGCTAACCCACCTTGTCAACTTATCGCACAGTTGTTAAATTATGTTAATATTACTAAATCTACCATTACGCTGTGTTGTCCCTTACGTAACTCCGACCCATGGATACGTGATTTAATTAATATGATTCAAGACGAACCTATTTATGTCGACCGTGAAACCGACACGTTCTTGTATCAGGGATCTATTCTATTAAGAAGACGCCTTGGAAACACACCATTGTTTGTCGCATCGGTCCTGCAGGTACCACTAAGTGGAAACCCTCAACCGAATTCTTAGCTAAACTAGAGGAGTCTAAAGAGTTTGAACAAAAGCTCAAGACTCGTACAACACATGCACCCAACAAGATTGCAGTCGAGGTAATGCCGATTGAAACGGCATTAGATCGTAAAAAACATGGAACTAGCTAAGGCCATGGATCAAAGACTCAAAACTCTAAGAGAACCTGAAACTCGCACTCAACTACTTAAAGCGCTGCTTAAAGAACAGCCAGGAGTTGCGAAACAACTGAAGAAGATACTTCAACAATCCAATGTTGTCAATTATGTATCTCAGGAGTCTACCCCTCCTGATACTGAGGTTGCCCTTTCAACAGGACTATGGTTCATCCAGCCAGCGTTACGCAGAATCTGGCTGACTTAGAGGAGCTCGAAAGTAGAGTTAAAATTATACATAATTTAACGCATCGAGCATATGAGCATACTTATAAAATGGCTATTCGTGCAGGGCTTGATCACCCGGCGCTGAAAGAAACCATACGTGAAGTATACCGACGCTGTACTGATTGTGAAAAGAACCAGATCAAACGATACGGTTGGGCACCCCTAAAAGTGTGACAGAAGACCAACCGATGCGCCGAGTCATAGTCGATTTGGTTAAACTCCGCGATCCAAGCATACTGGCGATGTATATATCTGTCATTTCTTGTGTGTGGCTTCGGGCTATAACTTGCTTTATGCAATACCGAACAAACGTCCACAAACAGTGGCAGAATTATGCTATCACGTCTTCAATGACTTCGGTTTCCCCCGAGTACTATGTTCTGATAACGGTAGTGAGTTTTGTACCGACGTTATGGAGGCACTTATACTCGTATCAGGCATGACCCATAGGCGTGGTGTTCCTTACAAACCTCAAACGCAGGGTGCAAATGAGACACGTCATAGAGAACTTAAGAAACTCTTGCGTACCGCACTAGACGACGTTGAGGATATGTGGCCTTATCATTTGAAATGGGTTCAGACTCAAATGAATAACTGCATGAATCCTCAAACTGGAACACTCCGTTTCACTATTTCTTTGGCCGCTATAGTGAATTACAAGCAACGTTTGATAAAACTGCGCCCGAAACACGCTACCCCGTGGCTACAAAAGATCGAGCATATGCAGAACGTTGTTTACCCCTGTTTACTCGAGCACAAGAATCGCGTCCTACTTAAAGCGTATGACCGATGGAATAACACTAAGAACATTGCTCAGTTCAAAGTCGGCGATTACGTTAACATTATAAATCGAAACGCCAACGTTACCGAACTCTCTTCTAAGACGATAGGACCTTTTGTTATTTCTACCATGATGAGAAGAGTGATACTTACGAAGTGAATAACATTGATGGTACTAGCGCAACCAATCTAGGCACTCACCGTATCCCTACCTCCGAACTCTCATTCGCTCGCTCATTTGATTCTGATGTACCAGTCATGGAGTCACAAGTCAAAGATATAATTGACAAAACATCCGAAGACGGTTACACTTACTACAAGACCCGTTTCATGGATGGGACAGTAGCTTGGCTAACGTCCGATGCATTTCGTGAATCTCGCGACTTTCTTCGTATCTTTAATAAGAAATGGAACAAGCGTTTACATAAGAACACACGAGATAAACGAAAAGGGTTTCCTCAGGTGACTACAAACCCTGACGGATCTGAAATTCCCTATTTGCCACCTACTTCCTACGTGACTAAACTTTCTGATCTGCTTACCAACAGTGCAGAAAATTGTTCAAACTTACTTACTAATGAAGAACAGCCTTTGGCTATTACCTTACCAAATAATAAACGTAAGGCGCCTACATCGGAAATGGTTACTGGACCAAATACTAAACGACATAGAGTACAACATGAGTCTTGAACTCGTACATATAGGCACATACTTACTCGATAAGTCATGACCGAAACCGTTTTTTACTTTGGTTTTCGCTTTACCAACTAGATCGTATCTTAACGTACGTTCGTAGTTCTAAAAGCTACTGGGGGCTATGTAGAAATACGGCCTCCGGTCAGTCTAAAATATCAAGATCAATTGAGATACTACATTGGTTTTATTTGTATTTTAAATAATTTAGTACAAGCTCTTTTTCCAATATTTCCAAAGTGTTCTAAATTCACTTTGATGGCTCCAATAGCCTGAGTATTTGGTATGACTCATCTACTTGGACCTATTTGAGACATTAGTAGATGTAGGAATGAGTATTTGGTATGACTCATCTACTTGGACCTATTTGAGACATTAGTAGATGTAGGATATTATAAACTAAATTTTATAATCTCCGAACTACTACTTATAGATTTTGGTCCTCCCGCCAATCCCCAAAATCCAATAAGTCTTTTTCTTTTTTTTTAACTTTTCTTCAGATGGAACTTTATTTATATCAGCTAATGTATTAACGTGACTTACGTTATTATGTCTATTTACAAATTAGACAAGTGGTCATGAACACTTAGTACTTCTAGTGAAAATTATTCAATAAAGAACAGCTAGAGGTACGCCCTGTGTGATCGAGGATATTTAGGCTCTTAACAAGAGGCGGTCCCGATCATTCTTACACAAGCTACCACTGCTAAATCCTAACTGACTAAATTGTATTTTAGTTTAATTTAGTTTGAAACCTAGTAATTTCCATCGAAGTTTACAATTTCGTGAATCTCGCGACTTTCTTCGTATCTTCAATAAGAAATGGAATAAGCGTTTACATAAGAACACACGAGATAAACGAAAAGGGTTTCCTCAGGTGACTACAAACCCTGACGGATCTGAAATTCCCTATTTGCCACCTACTTCCTACGTGACTAAACTTTCTGATCTGCTTACCAACAGTGCAGAAAATTGTTCAAACTTACTTACTAATGAAGAACAGCCTTTGGCTATTACCTTACCAAATAATAAACGTAAGGCGCCTACATCGGAAATGGTTACTGGACCAAATACTAAACGACATAGAGTACAACATGAGTCTTGAACTCGTACATATAGGCACATACTTACTCGATAAGTCATGACCGAAACCGTTTTTTTACTTTGGTTTTCGCTTTACCAACTAGATCGTATCTTAACGTACGTTCGTAGTTCTAAAAGCTACTGGGGGCTATGTAGAAATACGGCCTCCGGTCAGTCTAAAATATCAAGATCAATTGAGATACTACATTGGTTTTATTTGTATTTTAAATAATTTAGTACAAGCTCTTTTTCCAATATTTCCAAAGTGTTCTAAATTCACTTTGATGGCTCCAATAGCCTGAGTATTTGGTATGACTCATCTACTTGGACCTATTTGAGACATTAGTAGATGTAGGATATTATAAACTAAATTTTATAATCTCCGAACTACTACTTATAGATTTTGGTCCTCCCGCCAATCCCAAAATCCAATAAGTCTTTTTTCTTTTTTTTTTAACTTTTCTTCAGATGGAACTTTATTTATATCAGCTAATGTATTAACGTGACTTACGTTATTATGTCTATTTACAAATTAGACAAGTGGTCATGAACACTTAGTACTTCTAGTGAAAATTATTCAATAAAGAACAGCTAGAGGTACGCCCTGTGTGATCGAGGATATTTAGGCTCTTAACAAGAGGCAGTCCCGATCATTCTTACACAAGCTACCACTGCTAAATCCTAACTGACTAAATTGTATTTTAGTTTAATTTAGTTTGAAACCTAGTAATTTCCATCGAAGTTTACAATTTCGTGAATCTCGCGACTTTCTTCGTATCTTCAATAAGAAATGGAATAAGCGTTTACATAAGAACACACGAGATAAACGAAAAGGGTTTCCTCAGGTGACTACAAACCCTGACGGATCTGAAATTCCCTATTTGCCACCTACTTCCTACGTGACTAAACTTTCTGATCTGCTTACCAACAGTGCAGAAAATTGTTCAAACTTACTTACTAATGAAGAACAGCCTTTGGCTATTACCTTACCAAATAATAAACGTAAGGCGCCTACATCGGAAATGGTTACTGGACCAAATACTAAACGACATAGAGTACACAACATGAGTCTTGAACTCGTACATATAGGCACATACTTACTCGATAAGTCATGACCGAAACCGTTTTTTACTTTGGTTTTCGCTTTACCAACTAGATCGTATCTTAACGTACGTTCGTAGTTCTAAAAGCTACTGGGGCTATGTAGAAATACGGCCTCCGGTCAGTCTAAAATATCAAGATCAATTGAGATACTACATTGGTTTTATTTGTATTTTAAATAATTTAGTACAAGCTCTTTTTCCAATATTTCCAAAGTGTTCTAAATTCACTTTGATGGCTCCAATAGCCTGAGTATTTGGTATGACTCATCTACTTGGACCTATTTGAGACATTAGTAGATGTAGGAATGAGTATTTGGTATGACTCATCTACTTGGACCTATTTGAGACATTAGTAGATGTAGGATATTATAAACTAAATTTTATAATCTCCGAACTACTACTTATAGATTTTGGTCCTCCCGCCAATCCCAAAATCCAATAAGTCTTTTTTTTTTTTTTTAACTTTTCTTCAGATGGAACTTTATTTATATCAGCTAATGTATTAACGTGACTTACGTTATTATGTCTATTTACAAATTAGACAAGTGGTCATGAACACTTAGTACTTCTAGTGAAAATTATTCAATAAAGAACAGCTAGAGGTACGCCCTGTGTGATCGAGGATATTTAGGCTCTTAACAAGAGGCAGTCCCGATCATTCTTACACAAGCTACCACTGCTAAATCCTAACTGACTAAATTGTATTTTAGTTTAATTTAGTTTGAAACCTAGTAATTTCCATCGAAGTTTACAATTTCGTGAATCTCGCGACTTTCTTCGTATCTTCAATAAGAAATGGAATAAGCGTTTACATAAGAACACACGAGATAAACGAAAAGGGTTTCCTCAGGTGACTACAAACCCTGACGGATCTGAAATTCCCTATTTGCCACCTACTTCCTACGTGACTAAACTTTCTGATCTGCTTACCAACAGTGCAGAAAATTGTTCAAACTTACTTACTAATGAAGAACAGCCTTTGGCTATTACCTTACCAAATAATAAACGTAAGGCGCCTACATCGGAAATGGTTACTGGACCAAATACTAAACGACATAGAGTACAACATGAGTCTTGAACTCGTACATATAGGCACATACTTACTCGATAAGTCATGACCGAAACCGTTTTTACTTTGGTTTTCGCTTTACCAACTAGATCGTATCTTAACGTACGTTCGTAGTTCTAAAAGCTACTGGGGGCTATGTAGAAATACGGCCTCCGGTCAGTCTAAAATATCAAGATCAATTGAGATACTACATTGGTTTTATATTTGTATTTTAAATAATTTAGTACAAGCTCTTTTTCCAATATTTCCAAAGTGTTCTAAATTCACTTTGATGGCTCCAATAGCCTGAGTATTTGGTATGACTCATCTACTTGGACCTATTTGAGACATTAGTAGATGTAGGAATGAGTATTTGGTATGACTCATCTACTTGGACCTATTTGAGACATTAGTAGATGTAGGATATTATAAACTAAATTTTATAATCTCCGAACTACTACTTATAGATTTTGGTCCTCCCGCCAATCCCAAAATCCAATAAGTCTTTTTTTTTTTTTTTTACTTTTCTTCAGATGGAACTTTATTTATATCAGCTAATGTATTAACGTGACTTACGTTATTATGTCTATTTACAAATTAGACAAGTGGTCATGAACACTTAGTACTTCTAGTGAAAATTATTCAATAAAGAACAGCTAGAGGTACGCCCTGTGTGATCGAGGATATTTAGGCTCTTAACAAGAGGCAGTCCCGATCATTCTTACACAAGCTACCACTGCTAAATCCTAACTGACTAAATTGTATTTTAGTTTAATTTAGTTTGAAACCTAGTAATTTCCATCGAAGTTTACAATTTCGTGAATCTCGCGACTTTCTTCGTATCTTCAATAAGAAATGGAATAAGCGTTTACATAAGAACACACGAGATAAACGAAAAGGGTTTCCTCAGGTGACTACAAACCCTGACGGATCTGAAATTCCCTATTTGCCACCTACTTCCTACGTGACTAAACTTTCTGATCTGCTTACCAACAGTGCAGAAAATTGTTCAAACTTACTTACTAATGAATTTACATTAGTTAGCGAATGTTATTCGCTTTCTTATCGTCAAGTCCAGAGTCATTCAATAGACGGTCCTCAAGGACTTGCATACAAGAACGTAATAGCCTGAGACGTTGTTGTGTGGATCTCACTTCCTCGTCTTCAGTGCTAGAGTGGGTACTCTCGAGTGAGATACTGGTATAACGATTATCAAAGTCTTGATTCCCAGGGTTAGATGGTAAATGAGGATCGATGTTATGAGGGTGGTAAGCCTCATCGATCTCCATATGATCATAGCCTTTGACAGGGTTAGGTTTGTCGAGAGGGTGGTCGATTGTAGCTTCTAAGCTATAGAGATCAAATTTGGAGGTTCTACCCACTTCACCAGCGGTAACTGGCTCAGTGGTAACCCTGTTGGCTGGTAAACCAGAGAGCCTCAGGTTGGAACCCCGGCTCGGTATATATATAGTTTTTTTCGGTACAGGAAAATATCGGCCACGTAGGATATGATCGAAGGATCAGAATCTACGGCAGGGGCTAGCTTATGTGCAAAACGCTAAGAAGTTTATTTTGCTATTTCGGCTAATAAGTAAATATATTCGGAAATTTTCGTATATGAGTTGACTCGTCTTAGATCAATGATGCAGTCTGGGCGGATACGGACCATACGCTTGAGAGGGACTCACAACAAATTTTGCTCTTTCTTCTCGGATTCACTGCTTTCCGAATCACTAATTACTTCCTGACCATCCCGTTCGAGTAGTTTAGCGCCATCATTATCGATCATATCGAGGCATAATGCTGAACTACGGGTGAGGAGAACCCTCTTGATATTTTAGTTACTTAGTAGTATTAGCCCTAGTTGTGATAGAATTGCATGTATATAATATATAAGAAATATACAGTGTGTCACATGTTCTCTTATCTTCATTTGTGATGGACAGCATAGGAGGGCCTTGCCCTTCTAAAGGCCCTTCTTTTTTTCTTTTTTTTTTTTCCTCGATTTTTGTCTGTCGCCAAAAAAAACGTCCGTGGCGCTATTTCAGCAAATAAGGTTTTTTATTATTTTATTTTAAAAAAAGGGGGCTGATTCATCGACGCTATATATTTTTTGAATTTGTTTTTTATATTTTATTTAAAAATATAAATATAAAAAACAAATATACTACCCTTTTTGATTTTAAAACGCTTTCAGTTCAGTCCCCGAGGCGTCTCAGCCGTGTTTTATCAACTAGCGCACTACAATGTTGATCTTTATTTGTTTTTAAATAAAGTCAGGGTCTCATCGTCAGCCTACATACCAGACCATCAGTCTCTCAAGTCTCAAGTCTCAAATCTCAATTCTTGTTTTATTTTAGGAGGCTATGTATGTCAATTCTCTAACAGGTGTATTTGTTTTTTTAATAAATGAGCAGCACTGCATTCATTGCAGACACTCTGAAGTGTTCTCTCAGGGAGGTCAGCACTCAGCAGTGTCGGTCTGTCCGGAGTTCCGCTCACGAGCGTCGACACTTGAGTCTTGAGTCTTGAGTCTTGACGCCTGACAGTGACAGGGCGTGAGGGACTGAGGGCGGTATTTTTTTTAATTATAAAAAAATGTTTTTATAATTTCCAAAGCTACCGTTCGGATTTTATTATTATAAAAATACTAAGATTGACGCATTCCTAAATTCTAACAAGAAATAGAGCAGCCAACTTCGCCAGAAGAGCCGAACGGAACACGGAACAACTGATCAATGAACACAAGTAGTCAACAAGGCCTCCAAAAGACAAAAATAGTATGTTTCGGTTGTATGTAAATACATACCCGCAGCCCGCCTCTCTGGAGTCTGGTCGCCACTCGCCTACCCTACCCCGAGTAGTACAGATCCTGGAGGACTGACAGGAGTGAAGCCACAAGCCGCAGGAGTGAGGAGTGTGGAGTAAGGAGTGGTGAGGAATGGCAGCTGGTGCCTGATAAATGATACATAAGTGCTGTTGTTTTAAAAACAGGTTTAAAATAGAGTTTATGGCTTTATGTGGACACTTGACAATTCGGCATATGATGATATGGCCACAGGATCAGGATTACATAAATGATAAACAGAGAACTAACGAGTAGCAACTCCTTGGGCTTTGGGCTTTGGACTTTGAAGTCTGACTGGCTTGGAGTCTGTCCTTGCCTCCTTGCCTTCTCTATGCAATTTTGTTTTGTAATAAAACAAAACAAATCAACTGCAGACATATATATATAGTTATGGTGCAGTTGCTTTTTTAATAAAATAGAAAGATATTCCACCAAAACACCCTTTTTGACAGAGGGCATGGCCGCAGGGGACATGAAATACGGACCCGATTCGAGAGTTTGATAGCGGAAAATGCTCACAATAACCCGAATAAGAAAATCACCCCGGACACTTTTTGGATTTAAAATTCAATTCGACAAAAACTGAAAATATTGGCCGCTTTCTTGTATGTGGCCCTTCCACAGGACGAATTTTGTACTTTTGAGGTCAGAAATTGACATGCCCGGTCATCTCTTAGAGGTCTGACGAAGTGTCACAATTCTCAAAACGACATTCCACCAGGGTCTACTTTAGTGTGAGTGCGACCCTCAAAACTGCACTTCGCTTTAGTAGTCGTATACACGTATTTAATCAAACGCCTTATAATACACGATGCCAGTCATGCCACCAAAGACAGCCAAGTATCTAAGTTGTGGGGGAGACAAGAGACACTCTCTACGTGGAGCTGACAATACGTTTCGATCTGTCACACAACATACAGAAAATGAACCTGATGCTGACTAAGACACATCTAGTAGCAAAAGTGATGTTGGCATTGACGCTGATTTCACTCAAAGCCAAAGGTCACAAGTAGTGGTCACTAGACGGAGTTAGATTGGATACAATCAGACGATTTGTAAGAGGGGCGTATCGATATCTTGATTGTTATGATAAAGACTTAACGCTACAGCTTGCGGAGTTTGCAAAGAAGAAGAAATAGACATTACATCGGGTGCATGAGATTGTGCACGACATTGTCACAGCCAAGATGGCGACCAAGAATTGAAAAGATTGTTAATTAAACAAACACTATGTTTATCATATAGCGCTGTATAACTATTTTTCTATTGACGTACACAGGCTTCAAGGTTTTCAAATCGAGAGCCAACTATGTATATATGTATCATATGTGGATGTAAAACCTAGAATATAATGGTCGACAACTTTAAAAAAAAAAGGCAGTTTTAACTTCCTTTCATCAAAACAATCAGCAACGCGAAACCTGATTTTTAGGTTTCGAATTTCTTCAAGGTGTAAATCGACTTTTTGCTGCATTGTTTTGGATATTATTATTAGTTCTGCCTCTGAGCAATCGCATGTGGTGGAATTCACTCATCATGTCACGACGTAATCTATTAAGAGAACCTTGCTGTTGTTGATGTCTAGTATTGTAATGAACCTGATTTTCCTCCAGCATTCGCTTAAGGTGTCTAACCTCTGCTGTCAGACTGATGATTAAATTTTGTAGTTCTTGTGCATTAAGGGATGGCTGATTCACTCCATCATTGTGATTATTGTCAATTTCCTGAGCCTTGAACTCATCAACTCCGGCCATAATTACAACTATTGGCACTCTCGCTATAACTCCTTGTAGCTCACCTTCTGATATATTTGGATACAGACCCTTGATGAAGTTGAATGTATGTTCATGATATTCGAGAGCTACAAGCTGAATTTTTGTCAGTACTAGCCAAAGCGCTATCAGTGCAAACGTACGCTTATGCTGTGCCCGAACATCTAATATAACATATAAACCTGGTAGTATCTGTTCCATTACATCTTGATTCAGATAATAAGGAGCTTTAAGTTTGTAACTACAAGCACCTCTCGGACCACAAAGGGCTTCTGATACTTTTGCATCGGGCAGAGGTAGCAGATTACTAGTTTATGTATCTACCTGTCTTCTACGTCTCGTACCTGTATGTTTTGATTTTGTAGCAGCCCATCGCTTTACTGATGCCTCTTCGCTGTGCATATGTACACGGGCATTCTCTAAAACTATGCGTTTCTATATCTGGTATCTCGCCTTGTGCCTCAAACTCATCAAGATTAGCTATTCTATGAATCGCGTTTTGTGAAACATCAGTATTTAACTTATCATCGCGACCAGTATACTTATTCATTGTAAACATCCAGCCTAACGTGAGCCCCCCTGGCACAAAAGATAAATTTTTAAGTCGCTCTACCAAATGTGCAACAAGCCCGCTAAGTGCACACATGTAAGGATCCATTGATCCTAGAACAACCTGTCAATACACTTGATTACGACTGCGTACATTTTTACTGCGACAAACCTGTATAAATATATCGTCGGGATGCGTGTCGAGAGCCTTAAGATCTTCGTATTTGAGGTTTGTTGCATCATCTACTCTACACACCAACTGAAATGTCCAAGTCCATAACGCAAGCAGAAAGTCATGTTGATAGGCACAATTTTATAGATTTATACGTATTATGAAACGGAACTCGTCATACTCTAATGGTCTCTTAGCCTGTGATTCTTTACCCTCACCTCGTACTTCGGCTCTCTCAATCTCCTATAAGAGTGCATTCAATTCAGGGGACTTGGTTGGATTTCCTTTTGGGTCCACTGTATCCCATTCCATATGATTTCTGGGCACAAAGTATGAGATTGATTCTTTTATACTGCAGTCCAGATTCTCTACGCATTGTGGGACTATCATTGGGTCCAGGGGTTTCTCTACCGTATGCAAGCATCCTGAAGTATCTGCAAAGATCAGCCGGCATGATCTGCACAAGTAGTTCAATATCAATATCTTGTAATTGTGCATAACTACTCCAATCTATATCAGGCCTCCAATAAGTCAGGAAGTCTCTCATATACTTTTCGTACTGCTTTTAACTACTTTAGCCTGAACCATGTCTTAGCTGTTTATCTCAATAGTTGCAAAGCATGTCTGTTTGTTTGTGTGTAGTATATATTTATTACACTGCAAAAAACGTACGACCGTGCTTGTTTTACTCAAATAACATCCGAAGATGCTAGGCCTTTCATCCAATCGAATGACAATCAAATGATGAATTTAGATAAAATTTGAAGACTGATCAAATAAAGTCATAAATATAGCGTCTTTTCTGCGACGATGTGTGCGACTAGAATGGTGGGAGTAACAGAAAAATACCATAGTATCAAGATTAAAAATCAATGGTGTTTGGCCTGGTGTGAGTGTACAAATCTCCGGTGACCAATCAAGTAGACGGGATGGTCATAATGAGTATGCTACACCATGGAAGAGTACTACCTCGGTCGTACGACCGAAACAATGTAGTGGTGTACATATTTACGTCGTATGTAGTAGCCTTCTAAAATTTGAGAAAACAAAAAAGTGTCGTTTGTGTATCAGCTATGTACCCCTTTTTAAAAAAAAAAAACGGAAAATCAAATAAATACTGTATAGAAACTATTGAGATTTTTTTTGTGGGTTTTAGCATAGCCTTCTCGTTCTGCTTTTAACTATATGCTTCAAATTATACAAGAAGCGAGAGAGAGAGTGAAGAAAAGAAGGCTATGTAAAATATGATCGTTTGGTTTGCACAATTGCACTGTAATTCAACAATGTTGAATTTGGGTTTGTCCCGTTCTGTTGTAAATTTCAGGTCCAAGGAATTTTGTCCTGTTCTGTGATTTCATTAATCGCAATTTGTTTTTTAGAACAAACATGTATAAAATGAAAAAAATTCACTCGGTTCATATATTATAAGGCCGGATTTGCCAACTTCAAGAAATAATGAGAAAATACAGCCCTAATAAATATTCCGGTATATTTTGGTATATTTCCTATGAAATATTCATGCGTGATTGTATTTGAGACATTGTTGAATATTCGCAAAGTATTTGAATACTTTCAGTTGGCAAATGCGCGTATTACCGATCAGGACTTTGAAAACAAAAACTAAATACAATATTTAATACTAATAGTAGGGCTCGGGCGTTAATGATTTTATAGTGACCGGTGTCGTATAGACATGACTTTGGAGACATTGGTACATATAAATACAATGGAGAGAGAGAGGCTCTCTCTCTCTACTCTCTAGAGTAGCTATAGTATATAGAGAGTAGAGAGTTATATTTGCCATGACTAAATAGAGAGAGAAAGTTTTTTTTTTTTTGCTTTTTGTGTGTTTTCTTTTAAAAAACAAAACGTATACATATGTACACAAATAAATATGTACTAAAATAAATAGTCTATTCGCAAATATATTTTATACTAAAAAATGGAGTTTACACATATTTCAGATCAGTCCAGTACAAAGCTATTTACAATTTGTGTTTGCAATCCGCCGTACGGCGTAAAGACGCAAGCCGTTATGAGTTTAGAGAAAATCA
>LUCW03001504.1:40000-57500 GCA_001586965.3 Sphaeroforma sirkka | reverse complement strand
TATATATATATATATATATATATATATATATATATATATGTATGTATGTATGTATATATATATATATATATATATGTATATATTTATATGAATAACATGCATGACATGAATATATGTATATAATATATATATATATATATGTATGTATATATATATATATGAATAACATGCATGAATATATATGTAATATATATATATATACTTATACATACATATATACATAATTTTGATATCGAATATGTCAATGTGTGTTCTACCGTGATCCAACTTTAACAATCAATTTCAAGTGATTGTTTCTTGTCGCGTAGCTAGCACTCTATTTTTCCCTTTATCTTATTCTATATATATTTATTATCGCACTTCGATATTCAGCAATACGGGTCACTCTTCGCAATGTATATATTTCTCCTCGCGGAGTGCGGATTCTATTTCTGGAAAATTCAGCACATCTCCTCGATCTTCGTAGACGTGAGCAGGTAATAGCTGTTGTTTTCATTGTAGAAAGGTATGAGTAAATGTACATATACACACAAAACAAATACATATCAAGTATATATATATTTTTATATGTATGTATGAATTAATGCATTTATATATG
This sequence comes from Sphaeroforma sirkka, assembly GCA_001586965.3. Lineage (NCBI taxonomy): Eukaryota > Ichthyosporea > Ichthyophonida > Sphaeroforma > Sphaeroforma sirkka. The sequence goes on along the minus strand of LUCW03001504.1, from coordinate 56,902 downwards.
TATATGTATAAATAATACTTGTATATATATATATGTACATATACATATATATATATATATCTATATCTATATGTACATATATATACATACATATATATATATATATATATATACATAGATGTATTGATATAGATTCAATGCTCGAATTGAGACGGAAATTTTCTCGTCCAAGAACTCGATCTCATACGCACAGTCTGCCATGGGCAGCAGTTAACGTTTCAACTGTAGATAATAAAGTGCGCCAAGACGTTATACTATTGTACATGGATTAAGAATATGTAGGTGTTGTTCTACAAATATAATGTTTGATTACTTTCGACATATATTTTAATTACGTATATGTAAATATATTCGTTTTCTGACTGCCTGTCGGTCGATAAATCTGTTATAGGATTGTCAGCGTGTATCTAACGGGTTTACCCTACCCCATGTCATATTAAAAACTGACATCTGTTTCTCACAATACACAACACGTAAGCGCAATATATCTATATATATATATATATTAATATAATATATATTTAAATATATCACTATGTATTTTTATATATATATATATATTGATATAGTATTATATATATGTCTATATATATATATATGTATATATACATATATATGTGTATGTATGTATATCTATATATATGTATGTATATATTGGTTCATATTAATATATTGATATATTTATATTTATACTTCTATACTTCTGTTTTGTATGTATGTATGCACATACACATCCATATTTATATGTGTGTGTGTGTATGTATGTATATATGGATATATATGTACTTATGTACATATATATATTTATGTGTAACTAAATCTATATATATATATACATATACATATATATATATATATATATGTGTGTGTATCTAACTATCTACCTTTATATCTATATATGCGTATATATCTATATATAAGTATGTATGTATGTGTTTATATATATATATATATATAGATATGTAGTCTAGTAAAGCGTTCTACTGTACGTATCAGGGCAGTAATATATGTCAGCTGTATATTGAAGTTGATTCTTATCAGCCCTACTTTTAATATACAAATGATATGTTGCAGGTAATAAACCGATTAACATTTTTTTCTCACATGAATTTCATATCTTCTCTATGTTTCACCTATTACAGCACATTGCGAATTGGCGCGATGTTTTTCGGAATGTATATGTTTCAGCTGATTTACGATATCATCAGCCAGCGCCTGGATGTCATTTCTGTGCTGTGCTTTATTTTCATGACACCTGCTACGCTACTTGTCGCCTGGCTCGAGATATTGGGTCCAGCTTTGATCAAGATAGCGGGACGAAAATTACAATTATCTCTCCTGGGCGGGTTGGATTTATGCGGAATTGCCACAGAATTTGGGACCAGGTGTGTGAAACTGGGACTTTGCAAGGGTGTATATTGCATTGAAAACTATTATAATTTTGTTTTATGTATGCTTGTTTCCCCTCATTTATATATGTCGTGTGCATTCATTTGCACACTTTTCAATTGTCGACTATGCTGTTTAGTAGTGCCCTCATTCTTACCCAATGACATTCATGCGAAAGGCTTAGTTTTAAATCCATAAATCGGATACTTCGCCTCAGGGGGTTCGACAACGTACTATCCGATCCATTTCTACTGGAAAAGTTCACGGAAAGTTGTACAAAGCAGTATTGTACAGAGAATGTGATGTTTCTGAAAGGCATGCTGGATGTCAGGATTGCTCTGAACAGTGGCACGAACCCTGCTGGATCCCGTTTGGGTGTATATAACGCAACTGCGGCCGCGATGGTTCATGCAATTATCGAACGCCATATTTCTGAGCCAGGTATGTGTCCATGTTTATACATCTTTCTCTGCAACTACTAATCTTAATATGTGTGGGTGAGTATTAATGGATGGGTACACATCCCGATGTCTGTGTTGTGGAAGGTATCTACCTGAACATGAGCTAATCTCACTGCATCACCTGTGTTAAATACTGCGCCACAACGGACAAGATGTTTTAGGAAATTTTGAAATCTTTTACGCGTCAAGTATTAATATACATTTTTATATATTGTGTAGCTGGATTTTTTTGGGGGGGTTTCATACGTGAAAAATACATACATATATATATATATATATATGTGTGCGTGCGTGCGTGTGTGTATGTATGTATGTATGTATTTATATATATTTAGATTTATATATATGTATATATATATATATATATATATATATATATATATATATATATATATATATATATATATATATATATGTATATGTGATTTAGATAATGTAGATGTAGAAATATCTTTGCATGTATGACCAAATTTTATGATCGACTTTCTCACATCTCATATCTCGACTTACAATTGACCCTCCCGATCATAGAACCTTGCATGGAAATAAACATCTCCAGCCATACCAAAGACGCTATCCTAAAACAAGTGTCTTTTCTGAGGTCTGATCTCATCAGCGATACTCTTTCACGATCCCTAAATGACGCTGAGGAGAGGGTATGTTCCATGCTTATGTCAGCTAAGGCTGACTTCTTAGCCGATGCGGAGGTTAGTGCACACTTGCGTCGCTTGTGGGCGAGCGATCGTGCAGGAATGGCGGTGGTTGGGGCGGCTGAACCCACTGCCATCTGAGGTATATATGTATACTTATATACATTATATACATACATAAATCAAGTATATTGGTGTGCTGTTCGTGTACTATAAGCACAGGGACACAATGCATAAATCGCTCTGTATTCGATGCCGGAAGGAGTGCAAATTTGCGTCGTCTCAGGGCGTGTGGCATGTTGGGTTGGCGCTGGTAGGGGAGGCTGAGTCCGACTATGTGTCGTGATAGGTATGCACTTACGCACACGCAGTCTTCACTTCAGGCCTGTACACGCTTCGTTGTGTTGGCGTTGGTCGAGTTGGCTTAGCCTAATAGTGTTATATGAGATGATGGCTCGCTTGTGACTACCCGTGGTCACGCGTACAAATTTACGTACATGTACTGCACAAACGCAAACAAAGAGCGTGCACTTACTTGGACTTCGGCCCTTGTATTAGTTAGTACCGTGCTCTGTTGCTCATGAATCAACGAGTAGAATGGCGAAATATGGACAAGCCTTTTGGTTGGGAAGGGCACAGTTCTTCATTCGTATTGAGAGGGAGTGAGAACAGGAGTGGTTTCCAATGGACGCTGACGCTGGTATTGGTAAGACTGTTGTATTGTTGTCGCATGAGAACGTTAGAAGTTCAAATCAGTACTTTAAGGGGGAACAATGCGAGAAACATCTCAACACAGTAGGACGTTTGTAGAATGTGAATGTCGTGAGGCAAAGGCCGTGTATGTGGAATATGACGCCGGCTGTGTTTTGATTCCCGACGATGAGATTCTGTCGCAAATCATAGCCCCATAGTGTCGGAACGGTAGAAATCTGCAACAGATATTTCTGATGTATCACATATTCTGGAATGCGTATTATCCGCACTGTCCATATCGGATCACATCACACTGAAATAGTTTGAAATACACACTTATTTAGGACGGATTAGATTCGTGCCCTCTAGGACACTACGCACCGAATGATGTAGTGCGAACTAAACACTACGCACCGAATTAGTTTGAACAGCACACACCGTACTAGAACATACCCCGCCGAAATAGCAGAGGATTCCAACACAAGAAATTGGGTGTATATGTCAAACATATGATACATTATCACAAGGGCTCCCGTCTCCCGAGGGATATCCTGAGCCTTGAGAGGACAACCATCCCCCATCCCCTACTAACCACATCTGTATCGGAGATCATCCCGAGGAGAAACACCACATTTCTTCACCGAATGTTGCTTATAATACACGCTTCTGAGGATGGGGGTTCCCCTCTACGAGGTGTTTAGCACAAGAGCAGAGCATTACATTATATAAATGTATTGACTGTGGGTTCGAATCCCGATTCCCGCAACGCCTTCCACCATCATTGCATTTTTTTTTATAAAGTGGCTCCCAAAATAACAATAGCTGGACAAGAACTTTTTATATATATTTATAAAAAAGGAAATAAGAAAATATCAGAAGGCGAAGACATGCGATGTAAATATATAAGTTGTTTTTTTTCAAAAAACCTCGAATAAATTGTTTGTTTGTTTGTTTCTCTTTTTGTTTGTTTTAAAAAAATAGGTGAATAAAAATATACATAAAAGCAGGGTTGTGAAGGCCCGAATTGGGGGTTGTTTTTATGAAGAAAGAAACAAAAAAACATTACATACATATTTAATTTACCCGTTCTGGACGTGAGGCCGTGATGGAGTATTTATAAATCATAATTTATTCATAAATAGCCTTCTTCTGATAAACTTCTAAAGTTCTATGGTCTATTTTAGTATTTTTATTTTGATCAGCACTGAGCACTGAGCACTCCAAATAAAATAATGAAGGGACAAGACTTTTTTTAAATCTCCAGGAAGATGCGACTCAATCCAGTCTCCCAGAGGGCCATGTAATGAGAGACCAAAATAAATCTCCAGGAAGATGCGACTCAATCCAGTCTCCTGAGGGGTACCAAAACAGAGGATCTCACGACTCACGGTCTCAGGTGTAATTTGATTTTTTACAGTACAGTTTGTCAGTTTTTCTATTTAATCTCATAGCAAGATAATCCACTGAGAAATTGGACAAGACCATAGCTGTCATAATCCTGACTCCTCCTAGCCAGCCAACTAGATGTGCCCGTCTATACCTTAAATGGAATGGGGGGCCTAGGAGTTATCATGACCAACGTCTGACGCTGATCTCAGTCACTTCTTCGCGCCACGTGATAGCTGGTACACTCTCGGGGAATTATAGTTTGTGAGAGCTTCAATTTCCATGTGTCTGAAGGTATCCCTTGCGGGCTTGCTGCGAAGTGCTTTGTGCACATTGCTAAAGTATCTAACGTGAGTAATATAGCGAGTGATTATAACCTGTACAACAAATGTTGGTATTCGCGATTGTTTTAGGTGGAAACTTACATCTTGCAAACCAGTTTCACGGGACAATCGATGTCCTCTGACTTTGAAAATATGGAACAGCATTCACTGCTTCCTTGTCCTACTCCGAGACCAGCGGGTCGCCCGAAGAAACGGTCGAAAAGTCATCTCGTAGGTAAATAATTATGTTTTGATGCGTGTTAATTAAGAAATTATTGTTCTTTCAAAGACCAAGATTTAAAACACCTTTTCCATTTCGATTGTATCAGGAATCATGTACTTACGAAGACTATAACGTGCTCGAAGTGTGGAGAAACTGGCCATAACATTTATTTGATTCTGGGCGTACTCGTCAGTCTCCATGGCAAGTCTCTTTTGTGTAATCATTTGTGACTTTCTTGAAGGAGCAAAAGCTAATAGAAGATCACGAAAGTTCATGATAAGGAACATTATCAGTGATTGCAATATTGAGTTTGTTATTGATTGTGATATATTGTGTTACTGATTTTCAGGCGTCGTCAATCACCTGCTCAAACCCACAGACAAACCCAAACGCCAACGAAGACGCACTCAGCAGACCAAAACAAAGACACCATTAATAATTCGCCCCTACGGGGTTTGCCAACGACTGATGCGCCACCTTTATCAACGTCATCTGCCACGTATGTCTATTCGGTTTCTTAAAAATATTGAATTGATGCTGATAAGGGAAGGAATTGAGATTATTTGTTAATGATCGTGACTTAAACGAAAAATCTCAAAACAGTGACACCGTTAACCATTCGCCCCTACGAGAGATGCCAACGACTAATGCGCCACTTTCATCAACCTTACCTGCCACGTATGTATATTCAGTTTCTCTAAAATATTGAATCGATGCTGATAAGAGAAGGAATTGGATTTTTTTATAAGATAACAAATATCTGTTCACAGGGGAAATATAAGACGCATTACTACGGGAACATGCGATTGACTCGGAGAACATCAAAATGGAGCCTCTTTACATCAAATTCTCAAAATATATGAAAAGGAGACGAAAGTTTTCCTCTTAATGACCTCGTCTAGTTTTGCCGGTATGTATGGGGTTTTAGTGGCCCATTGAATGAATATAGAACATTTTCGAAATGTGTTTTTCAAAGAATAGATTGATACAAAGTCTAAATTCAATAGTTTAATTCGCTCTGTCACCGCCCTGTCATAGATATCATTACGTCCGTCCCAGATGCTGATAACAATCCGACACCTATACAGATAGAAACCTCTCCAGTGAAATGTGACATGGTAACCAGTGAAAGTACGTTTTATAGGCTGTATCTCTCTGATAGTTGAGTTAGTGTAAAGACTATATTTGAGTAACATAATGATTATGTTCATATTGAACACTTGTGCTTGCTGACATAATATGTACAGTACTTAGTGCAGAGACAGGCTCTTCTATCGTTGCAGACAAGGAATGCACATCCAGCCAAAGGAGAACAACAGCGAGTGACCACAGCGATAATGACTACGCATCAAGGTGTGTTTTACATTTTTGAGAAGGATTGTCGATTCTCTGTAAGGTGAAACTAGGTAAGTTTTTATTGATACCCATATTCCCAACCTACAATTAGCAGTGAATTGCCAGGAAAATTAGAGCATCAAACATTTGAGGCCGAAATCCATGCATTGTAAACTTCGATGAATATTTCTATGTTTTAAACTATGTTATATAAACTAAGATACAATTTGAGTCAGTTAAGAGTTAGCAGTGGTAGCTTGTGTAAGAATGATTGGGACTGCCTCTTGGTAAGAGCCTTAATATCCTCGATCACACAGGACGTACCTCTAGCTGTTCTTTATAAAATAATTTCACTAGAAGTACTAAGTGTTCATGACCACATGCCTGATTTGTAGATAGACATAATAACGTAAGTCACGTTAATACATTAGCTGATATAAATAAAGCTCCATCTGAAGAAAAGTTAAAAAAAGAAAAAGTCTTATTGGATTTTTGAGATTGGCGGGAAGACCAAAACCTGTAAGTAGTAGTTCAGAGCTTATAAAATTTAGTTTATAATATTCTGCATCTACTATCGTCTCAAATAGGTCCAAGTAAATGAGTCATACCAAATACGCAGGCTATTGGAGCCATCAAAGTGAATGGAGAACACTTTGGAAATATTGGAAAAATAATTTGTATTAAATTAGTTTAAATACAATTAAAAACGACTGGTCTAAGTTCAAGTTTCATAATGGTTACGTGAGCTCGATTCACGGAGAAGCTATAGAGTTCTTCGGAAATGACAAGATTAAGATCACTGACTGGTCTAAGTTCAAGTTTCAGAATGGTTGCATGAGCTAAGACCTAGCTAAAGTGGACTTTTCGAAGTTGGAATGCCCGACGCGCTACTTTGTAGCATGGCGTCACGAACAGGTAGTCAGAGAACAGGTTAAAGGCTGTTTGGAGGATGGAGTGATCGCAGTAAAGTACGAACATACTCCAGATAATCTAGCACTATTCGCAGTAGATTAGTTCAATTGGGATAGGGCATTGAAGAAAGTTCGCGTATGTTTGGACTTGAGCCCGATATACGCACTCATACCTACACTTAACTTTCATCTACCAACAATGAATGAATTAATTTCTCCACCATACACTTGAAGCAAGTCTACTATCCGATGAAGATATACAAGCCGCATAGAAAGCACTTCACCTTTACTTGGGATGGTGGTTTACACATGTTACCAGCGTACTTCCAACAGATCATGCAGGATTTGTTCTAAGACATGGATAATGTGCAAGTATATATAGACGATATCGTCGTATTTACCAAGACCAAAGGGGAGCATGATAAGGATGTTCAGCCTTCTAAGAAATGTCAATCTGGCGTCAACGGGATTCAGCTGTTGGGATACCGAGTTTCCGGAGAAGAAACTATAATCAACCCCTGAAAGGTAAACGTTTAGTAGATTGGAGAACACCCACAACCGGAAAGGATATAAACAAGATGTGCGGTTTCGTCAAGTTCCTGTCGGATGGAGTTCCCCACCTAGTAAGCTATCTTAAACCCTTCGGACATATGTCATAAGGGTAAATTAGGAGCCTTATGGATCACAGAATGTAATGACGTCTTTAAGCAGCTCAAACCAGTGGTACAGCAGGCACCAGTAGTTCATCCGCAAGGGATTATAGACAATCTCTATGGATTTCATGCACACAAGCTCCACCTCTTTTAAGATAAATTGCAATAGTAAGAACCTCTTGAGGTTCATCCACTTGTTTTCCTAAAATTCACAGTCACAGGTTTTTTTGAAACACACATATACTTAAACATCGGCGAATCGATGGTATTCCTTCTGATATTGTTTCACCCGCGATACTTGTTTTATCTAAGCATGCTTGCGATGGTTTAAGTGATTTGCGGGCTTCAGTGGCCTGACCTGAAATAAAATCCAGTCCTTCTGATTTATTTAAATTACTTGCGATTTTGCTAATGGTGCAGGAATTAGTGGTTTGCTCGGCAGGACTGAGTATACGCCATCCTTCACGAACGTGACAAAAGAAAAAACATGTTGCGATGATTACAGGAGATCACTACGCGTCTGCTGTGGACGCTTGATAACTATCGTTGCCATATGCATTCTCTGACACACTGTATGTTTGCGGATTGAATGTGACATTCCCCGGAAATTGATCCACCTGGGCAACGGTAATATAAAACACGATTAAGATTAGTACAGCCAATATTATAACAATGTGAAATTAAAAAAGCTTCAAGTAGATGTGAAATTATACGAGTTCGTCTTAGTGGATGCAAGTTTGCGCATGACCATTATACGTACCGCGACCATTTATATACGTGTGCATCAGGTAACGGAATCGTGGACGAGAGTACCTTCGAAAACAACAGCACTTCACTAAGTAGAACGTATTCGAGGACACTGCCGACGATATGTCCGGGCGATGCATATACACACATACAGAAATACACAAAACATGCGTAATATAATACCTTTGTATATTTTGGTCTTGGATGGTTCATCATAGGTTAACTCATCCACTATTCAATACGTTATTTGTAAACTAATTGTCACCTTTAAAGTGGCACGGTTACCTGAGGGTTGTTACGGTTGTTATCATGCATACACAACCAGATATACATACAATAAGCATAAACATTTCAATATATATATATATATATATATATATATAGATATAGATATAGATATATACATAAAAATTATATACATATATATATATGCATATATATATATATATATACATACATATACACACACACATCATCACACATATATATATATATATATATATATATATATATATATATATATATATATATATACATAAATAATCAAATACACAAAAAATTATATATATATAAATATGTATTCTGTATGTAAATATAAATATAAAAACAAAAAATATATAAATATATACATACATACACACACATATCAATATATATTATATATATATATACAAATATATGCATATGCATAATACATTGTTAGATGTGTATATGTATACGTGTACGTGCAGACTTATACATACACACATACATGCCAAAACACACACACACACGCACACGCACGCGCGCGCACACACATGCGCATATCATATATGCATGCATACATATGTGCATACGTATACATACATACACACAAACAAACAAAAAACAACAAAAACAATCAATAAAAACAATCAATAATATAATATATATATATATATGTATATATATAAATATATATACCCATATACATTACATACATTACATTATTATATAATATATATATATATATATATATATATATATATATATATATATATATATATATATATATATATGCATTTATATATATATTTTATGCATATTATCTTTCTTATATATATATAAAAATAATAAAATATAATATGTAACATATATATATACATATAAACATATATATAAATAATATATGATATATGTACATGCACACACCCATACACTACACGTACACGCACATACATCACGCACTATTATGTATATATATATATGGACACATACATGCGTTATCATATTGTAAATGATATGCATACATATATACATATATCACATTACATACATTACATTAGTAATATGCATATGTTCATATATATACATAAACACATGTATATGTATATATGTGATGCAGATGATGTAATATATATATAATAATTATATACGTATATACATATATATATAATAATACATATTACATAATGCAGATAAATATACATGTATTATTACATAATATGTATGCATATGGCGGATGGATTATGTATATACATATTATACAATATATAAATATATAAAATATGCAATTAACATATAATACACATACGTATTGCATATATTACATAATATATACATATGTATTATATACATATATATTATACATATATACATATGCATATATATATATAATACACATTACAATCATTGCTGTCACCACGCACATCACGCATCAACAATATGCACTGCACGCACGTTATGTATATAGCAATTATTATATATATGTATAATATTATTATATATATATATTATATATTATGCATATGCATGCGTACATACATTGGGCATATGGCATGTCATTACGTTACGTACATTATATATATATGTAATCATTCATATTGTTTTACACGTATTTATGTATGGATGTGCAATGCGTGCGCATCATCAATATTATGCATGTATGCACAAACATATACATATGCACATGCGTATGGATGTGGATGACGTGGATACATGTATATTATTATAATACATATTATTGGTTACATATGTACATGTGGATGGATATTAATGTATATTATATTATAATATATATGCATATGCCATGCATATATATATATAAACAAAAAAATAAAATATATACATGCATGTATTACGCATACGCGCACACGCTATATATTTATGTTATTATCATCATCATCATAATATGTATATATATAATATTATTATATTATGGATTATATATACATATATAATACATTACATACATATTATTATTATTATATGCATTGATATACATATATATAATATATATATATATATATATATTACATACATACACATATTAATAGTATATATATGTATAATAATCTATATAATATATATATACGTATATATATACGCTATGGACATGCATGCGCAACATTTTTATAAATATGTAATGTACATACATATGCATATATATGCATACGCACGTATGGATACATACATACCACACATCGCACACACAGACTCATATGCGTTTTATATATATATATACATACATATTTTTACTTACACATACACATATTGCACATTATGTATATATATATATATATATATATATATATATACAGAAACAGACACAGACACGTACACACACACACACACACACGTACATACACACACACGCACACGCACACGCACGCACCCACATATATATATATCAATAATTAAGTATACATATACACGTATAAGTTTACGTTATATAGTTATAGTTATTTTTGTTATAATTTATAAGCACAGATTCCCGCAGCCTGACGTGAAACCACAAGTAAAGGCTCACTACTACTAATGGGTAGGTACGATGCATACACACCGCAAGACACATATATGAAATATCGAATGCGCTCAAGTATACGAGCACTAATGTCACACGTCGGCATATACTAGATCATAGCATACATTAACAGATGTTTATGCTACCTGGGGTGTTACCGCTTGTGAAGGGTCATGGCTACCAACGGGTTGATAAGATGAGTAAGCACTGCTGCCCGTCGGGGCTACGCGCTCGTCACCCCCACCAAATGGACTATAGAATGGAAAGACAAAAATTTCATTCAATCCCGTGTGAAAAATTAAGAATAGATTCATATATATATATATATATATATATATATATAGCGAGTAACTCCTTTAGTTCACGAACGGTTTAGAGTGAGATAACGTTAATTACTGTCAAAGTAGTGTAATAGTTTACACGACAATGGGGACTGATCACCTATACATAGTCATAGGCTAGATATTTTCTATCGTCTGGACCCTCTGGATACTCTCACAACTGTGGCCGGCCTCCTCTGCAGTCAGTCACTCATCATCATTTATTTTACACTACTTTACACACTACGCTACATTACAGTGTATACTCCTGTTCTATTGGCGTACACATACCAATTACTTGTATGTGTAAAACCAATACTACATGATACACAACACCGGTGTTTAATCCCAAAACTTATAACTGGTACACCTTAGTCATCATATATGACTCCCTACTACACGTGGACCGCACATATGTTGCAATATATATATAAGTATATATATATATATATATATATATATATATACACACACACACACACACATATATATATATAAATATATATATATATATATATATACATATACATATACATATATAAATATAAATATATACATACATACATACATACATACGTACACACACACACATACATACATACATACCTGCCAACATAGACATAGTTAAGAAAACATATATAAGGAAACATGCGTGAAAACTCACCTGTAGCCCGAAAGTACACAATCCCTCCATCGTTTATGCTAACGTACGTGACATAGGCGCCGTAAGCCCACAGGCCTAATGAAGCTAGTGCAAACAGAATAGCACTTTGCGCGTTATTAACTACGCGTACCGCAAACTCGTGCGGTTCCTGTCGAATAAACGTGGATAAATTTACATATATATATTAAAAAAATGTAGCTGAAGATGTATATAATACAAAACGCATGAGCATATTTATGTGTGTATAAACCAGCACAAATATATAATCTTATGCAAGCAAAACATGCTTGTTCGTGTGCATCAGTAATACGCGAGTATATATATATAATATATATATATATATATATACAAAAACATATACATACACATGCACATACATACATGCATACGCATACATAAATATATATATATATATATGTATGCATACACATATATGCATATATATATATATATATATATATATATATATATATATATATATATATATATAATAATAAATATAAATAAATAAAATAATATATATATATATATATGCACATATGTACATATATATATGTATATACATATACATATGATATGGATACAAACACACATGCACACACATACGACACATACAGGACGTACATATGTATGGATATGTACATGGACACACATGCATGCACACTTACATGACATTGACACAGATGATATATATAATATATATATATATATATATATATATACATATTACATGAATCTGGATCCAGACAATGCATATATGGAAGATAAACATATATATATATACGCGTAAATATAAACATACACCCACATGCATAATACACATACAAAAAAAAAACACATGCATATGCCCATAAAATACAAACACACATATACATACATACATACATATATATATATATATATATATATATATATATATATATGAAATATATACATACATATATACGTGCATACATATATACGTATATATATATATATATATATATATATATATACATATTCATATTCATATATAAAATGAATAAAATGCACACATACATATGCACACACACACATATATTTACAACAAAAAAAAAAATAGATAGGCATATATACACACACATATATATATATATGAATAATTTATATACATATATATATATATATATATATACGTGCATTTGTATACAATATTGCTCGAATATTTACATGCCACTATTCGTCAAATCAGTTACAGAATTGAAGCACGTAATCTAACCTTGATCCAGCCCAAAGCTAACCAGAAAAAGGCCAGGAACCACAATGCCGTGAGCATGGTAGACATGCCGAGATCGCCTAATGTGATCAACCGTTGGTTGAAGCTTTGACTGAAACCAAACATCTCAGTGGCAAGAAATACAAGGCTTACTAGAAACGACATCACTCCGATAGATATGCTGTACGAGCACGCCCCTCCTGATTGATAGTTGCACATACATGCAAATTGGAATAAATAAGAATAGAGCGCACTGGTACAAAAATGTGTTCGTGTGTACGTTAAGATATACAGGTGTGAATATCGCAGATGTCGTCAATCCCAGGCTTATAAGGCACACCATCACTTAGAAAAACATGGTATGAGAATATGCCCCTCCTGTTTGGCTACCACAGGCACATGTGTATTGGATCATGCATGAAACTGCCCTGCTCGTTGTTGCGCCTGTATGCGATAGCAATTGTGCGTAGAAAACTTGTTTCATGTTTGTGGTTGTATATGATCACGTGGAAGCTGTGCGTATTTGAGTGACGTGAGTGTGTATGAGTTAAAAGCATCTCAGCTACGTGGACTTGTCAGCTGAATAAGAGTGACACAATATTGAAAGCGTATCATACACAGTAGCCTGCTGTGGCTGTGCAATAGAACACTCTTAGTTTGTTACCTAAACTATGCGCTAACGTAAAGACATATACATAGATACTAACTCATATCTGATGCACTCAGAAGGACTTGACTTATAACCCTCTAGATTCATCGTGAACATCCTATTGCCTAGAGGGATATACCGAGTACAATCGGCCTTCACGACATGATAGATGACACTCGTACCTACCTCCGTTGTATACGCAGTAGTCCGCCGTGGCTGTGCAATTGACCAATTCAATCTGGTCTGTGGGTTATACATTGAGAAAAATAAGGACACCATTTGATCAGCATATCGGATTATAGGAGCATGCACAGTGTTTTGGTAGGTAGACTGCTAAAAGCATACAATAGATTTGGTAGGTCCAACAACTAACAGAAGTCCACATCTGGACAGATTTAGTCCAAAGGCCGTGGTAGTGAGTAGACAATAAAACAGCAGAGCGAAATCATACAATAACAAAAACAATGGGGCAACCACGGAGATAAGTATTTTATGACGTCTCTAACTTTTATAGTAGAAATTATAAACACCGCATTCTACGTACTACCCGGGCACTTGGTACATCGATATACACACAGTTGACTGGGAGTTTATCAACCAACATCCCTTACGATTAGGTGTCATGGCATACAGTATAGCTATGTAAGTGACTGTACAACTAGTCTAGCCAGAAGCTTGCAAGGCAAGTGACACACTGATTCAAAGACGGGACAGGCTTGTGAATATGGTAGAGTATACACGAAAAGGACTTTGATATATAGCAAAAAATAGAGAGCTACACGCTTTGATGTACATAGACACAACATTGAAATAGACTCAAGCCAGTTTGAGAACCACCAAGCGCAATTATACTTTCTACGCTCCGATAGGCAGTGACTTTTAACAAGGACATTACAAGCAGAAAGTGGACACACAAAACAGCCAATAAAATAGATGGGGCATGGCTATAGTCTGAAATGTAAGCAAAAGTTCCGACTGACCTACATACGTATAAACATAAGAAATGCTACCGGTTTTGATATTTAACATAGATACAGTGACAACTAGATAAGGGCATGTAAGGTAGGCGTACTAATGTGTATGACGATAGACACCAACAACGATACTCTGGCAAGTCGTCAGATATACATAGCCTTCTATATTGACAAGATATATTGTTTCTATGATCAGGTCCATAAATGATGAAGCATGTGTCACAGTGACAAAATTTGAGATACTCATCTTTGAGTGCGTCGGATGCGAATACTCAAATACACGCTATTGACTTGGAAGTCGTCTACTCATTCATATATACGCCAGTATAAATGAAGATAGGCATGCAAAGGAAAAAACCAAATAAACATAACCGGAAATACAAAACATCCAGTATATTCTCAAGGAGAGGTTTCTACCTGTGAAAAAAGGCTCGGTACACACATGCGGCCTACACTTGTGCGAGATGGACGCGAACACTACTATACAGGCCAGCCATTGCGAAACGCGCAGAACAACCGGTGGTTTCTTCAGGAGTTCCTGGACCATTCCAGATATTTGGTCCATGATAGATCAGTGAATAGTGGCTGCGATAAAAAAAAAACACAATAATCAAGAGGGAAGAAGAGTTAAAAAAAATGAGAATGATAGGCCATTTATACAGATACCGTACATAGAGAATTCGGATACAATTTTGAGTATACAAGAAATAAATGCACATATATATATATATATAAATATACAAAACATACGTATACATAAATATATACATACATACATACATACATACATACATATATATATGTATATATATATATATATATATATATATATATATATATATATATATATATATATATATATATATATACATATATATATATATATATATATATATATATATATATATATATATAGATATATAATATAAAATATAATCTATATATCTATCATCAACTGCATCTCGATCTACCTCTACATTTAAATATACATTATAGTTGTATATATACATGCATGCATATATATATATGTATGTATATATATATATGTATATATATATTATATAATATATATATATATATATATATATATATATATATATAATATATATATATATATATATATATATATATATATGTATATATATATATATATATATATATATATATTTAAAATATATATATATATATATATATATATGGATGGATGGATGTGGCTCCATATATATATATATATATATATAATATGTATATAGTTCCATATATATATATGTATGGATATAAAAACATATATATGGATATAAATACATATACATATACATACTAAAAGACACACACACAAAGAGACTCACACACACACACACACAGGCAAAAAAACACACAGACACAGACACAGGACACATCAATCACAGGGCACAGACACACACACAAAGGCTTGGCTTACACATACACACGCACACAGACACAAACGCACAGGCACGGACACGGACACACGGACACGGACACAGACACGGGACACACACATACATATA
>LUCW03001504.1:5000-32500 GCA_001586965.3 Sphaeroforma sirkka | reverse complement strand
TATATATATATATATATATATATATATATATATATATATATATATATATATATATATATATATATATATATATATATATATATATATATATATATATATATATATATATATATATATATATATATATATATATATATATATATATATATATATATATATATATATATATATATTATATACGTATGTGTTTTTTATATATATGTGTGACTCGGCGTATAAATGCAAATACATAAATGCTATAGCTCTTCAAGCATCTGACCGTCTGCGTGCACTATATAGTCAACCAATCATTCTCTTGTCATTATGTACTGAATACCACTCTCAAACGTGTAACATTTTGTAGGACAGCGTATTTGTCGTGGTTTCTCACTCACTGAATTTCCTCGCAATCAAGTACTAAAAATTAACCCCAATGTGTCCAACCTCGTAGCCATGTGTATACATGGTTCGTTTCATACATTAAATTGCTAAGCACACATTCGCTTTTTTCCCAGACACTTAAGGTTTTAGGGTTTAGGGGTTTAGGGTTTCATAATGGCTAAGCACGCATTCTCTTACTTTGAGACATTTTACGGTTTAGGTTTCAGGGCTTAGGGTTGAGGGTTTCATACATTGCGTGGCTAACCACGCAAACACTATGCACTGTTAGGAGATCACAGGGCGCGTGTGCAGATGTATGATTATTCTATTACTGCCCAGTCTGTCATACAACATTTATCGCAATAGCCATACTCAAATCTCGATCTCAAATCGTTAAGGCGACCGCGCAGAAGCACCTCCTCTGGACTTCCAACGATTTGGCATCAATGGCATTGTATTCCCATCGCCAACACAGGGATCACCAGGCACAGCGGGTTCAGGTATAATACATCTATTGTATGCGAGAGACAGTCGTCGCATGAGATGATAGTGACCATGTGATATGGGTGTATATGGTATGTTTGTTGTGTAAAATGTCTGACTTTGTGATCTGCCAAACTTTAGACCCAATAGCCTTGTATTCCCATCCCATCCCCAACACGAGGAGAATCGGCACATCAGGATCAGATAGGGTCTACAGATGTGTGAACGATAGATATATCAGTAAGCAGGGTATCAGCGTGCATGAGAGAAGTGTATGTAAAGTATATGCTGTGTACTCTGCTAAGATGTACAGTAGGGATCTATCATGCGCGCCCGACACACGCATGACCAGTCACAACGGAGTTGCGTATGGTACATAAATATTTGTTTGTTGAAGTATCAGTAGTTAGAATATATATATATGTGAGAGCATTGTGTGTCCATCCTACCAGACTCTCGTCAATGGTGCGGTATACCTGTTCCCAACACCAAGCACTGGCACCGGGCATGCACGTACCCATGAATTTTGTCACCCACGGTAGCTATATGTTGGGTGGTGGTAAGGGGTTTGGAGTTTTATACACCTGCATCTTGTCACTCCTAAACATATCTCACACATAATATATATATATATATATATATATATATATATATATATATATATATATATATATGTATGTATGTATGTATGTATGTATGTATGTATGTATGTATGTATGTATGTATGTATGTATGTATGTATGTATGTATGTATGTATGTATGTATGTATGTATGTATGTATGTATGTATGTATGTATGTATGTATGTATGTATGTATGTATATATATATGTATATATATAAATATATATAGTATACATGCATCAAATATCTTGCCTTATATATCTCACATACACCTATCTATATATATACTTCAGGGGAGGGGGGAGGAGGAGGGGGGGGGGGTAGTCCCACTCTACAGTTGTGCGCCAGTTACGGGTCGGGTGGTGGTGGTGGTGGGGGGGGGTGGGTGTGGAGGTATTGGCGGTATGAGCGGCAGAGACACGGAGGGAGTGCTGTGGCTGTCTACTTGTATATGAGCACCAACGTGGCAATCAGTGATTCCTTACTGAGGGCCGGAGAAGGCGGAAAAGTAAGTGAGGACTGTCGTTTATATATATATATATATATATATATATGTATACACTTACACACACACAATCACACACATACACATACACACACATACACATACACACACACACATATATATATATATATATATGTATATATATATGTGTGTGTGTATACATATATATATATATATATATATATGTATGTACATATGTATGCATGTACGTGAGGATATATATATATATATATTTATATTTAATACTTATAATATATATATATATATATATATATTATGTGTATGTATGTATTGATCCAGCCCAGGGTTTCTGCACTTATGGACATTCTCGCTCGCTCACTCCAATAGTGAGCTTCTTTGCAGGTTTTTGTCTACATATGCGTGCGTTGGTGTGTGCGTGTGATGATGTATTCGTATACATAAATAGGGATGTGTAGACATTTGTGAGGGTGTTCGTGTTCGTATAGTTTCATGAGCCTTCGCTCACCTTCTTTTGGTGTTATTTGCATAGTCTGAGGTCTTATTTACTTGAATTGCTTGGGGTGCGCAAAAAAAAACTCGAGGTAGAGACACACCACACCCGTGTAAAATATCGAAAACCACACATTCTTGTTGTCACGCATGCCTCCACACATATGGGCACATGCACATTCATGGACATAAGACATACAGGCTTTCGGGCAGTTTCTTACAAGGCCTATGTTATTGTGCTCTCGCATACGCCAAAGACACAGACGATAACCGATCAGATAAGACTGATCTGTCCCCGATGTATCATCAATTAGATGTACGTGGGGAATGGGAGAACCAGCCCCAAAGTAGTTTTTATTATTATCATCCACGGGCTCTTGATGCATCCACAAAGCGCACCGAGATGCCGTAGGAAACGGTGGAGTCTGTAGTTCTTACGAGCACCCTTTTGGCTAATACTCCTACCTAGTGTCCCTTAGGAACCTAAACCATTTACTTCAGCCTGCAGTCTCTCACAGTGCAAACATTAAGTCAACATGACAAATACTCATACTATTGTCCCTAGAAACCTAAACTATTTACTTCAACCTGCAGTCTCTCACAATACAAACTTTTAGTCAACATGACAAACACTCATACTAGAGTCCCTAAAAACCTAAAATATTTACTTCAGCCTTCAATCCTCACAGTGCAAACATTTGGTCAACAGTGCCCCGCAGAAAAATTGATGGGCTCTGTAATAGCCAGATACAGCGTTCAGGACGATTCACTATTTTGTCGTATTTTAGGTTTCTTAAGTTTTGGGTCTGGCTTGTTCCGAATTTTCGGCCACTTTTGGCTGCAAAGCATTGCCTATGGGACCGGAACACTCGCATGTCTTTTGCAGGACATCTAACCGCCAGCAGATGGCACGGCTCAACTGATACTGACCTAATGCAGCACTAATGTGAAACTAATCCGCACAGGGCGGGTTGGGTGCTCCGGGGATGCGGGGAGGAAGGGGTGGGGCTGGTGGTAGGTATGTGTACAATTCAGACGGACAGGCCATGGCGTCCAACGGAGCACCTGGCGGGACAGGCGGCCCGGGCGGGGACGGTGGACCCGGGGCAGACGGGCGCTCAGGGCTCAGTGCATGGGTGCTGAGTGTGGCTGATGGGTATGTGGGTAGGGGTGTGGGTGTACACATGTATGTGTGTGCGTGTGCATAGCGATTGTGTGTATGTACAAGGTTTATACTGGGTATGGACAGCGGAGCATCTGGCGGGACGGATAGACCTGGTTTCATATATTTCATATATATATATATATATATATATATACCTGTGTGTGTGTATATTTGTGTTTGCATATGTGTGAACGTTGGCTCATATGCTTGAAACACACAGGAAGTAATATAACATACCCTTATCTTCTGCCGGCATGCAGCGACCGTTACGAAGCGAAAGCTCAAATGCGGAGCGTTACTACCGAGATAGATAGAGACGCTGAAGTAGATCTATACAGTCCACGCATGACATGTGTGGATATGAATGTGAACGTACCTACACAGCCACACGAACATGAAGTACAGGCTATGAATACTACAGGCTCTTTAAATACAACTGAAAGCGCCGGAGGAGATACGAACAATGGGCGGCAAAGAGATAGCTCTACCAAGACACCGGTGCGAATACGAAGCGAGAGTAATCATGAGACGACAAGGGTTGCGTCTGGTGATGGAGATGACTATATGCGCACGAATGGCGGAGAAGAACACACAAGCACTGGTCATAGAGAGGAACACGCACCCGCGGACGATATCAGAGGGCAGGCACAGGATGAGACACATCTGCGCACCCGAGCAGGACAGCATGGTCACAGGGCCGCTGCCGCACCTGTGCTACGTCATGCACAGGCGAGCGATATGCAGGACACGGGACAGGCTCAGGCGGATGCAACACACACACTCGCACACATACGCGCACACACACACACACACACACACATGAACACGAGACAGACCGATCTCTGATTCGAAGGCACCGGCGTGACAACAGCCGAACGGACACTTTGGAGGATGTTGGGACAGACACTTTAGGTGTGGACACGCACACACCTATGCACACGGGCGGGTGTATCAGTGTCAGTGCGCGGGAGGGCGTGCGGTGGGTGAGCTGTGAAGGGTGGATGGAGGTGGATGGGGATGTGGGCAAAGTGGTAGGTAGGCACACTGGCGGAAATTCACGGAGAGTGTCTACAGAGGCAGGCACACAGGATACCCGTGCAGCTGAAGCTGGGCATACGGAGGGGGTTGAGAGTGCGAGCCAATGCCAGGCACAGATGCGCTCGTGCGTGTTGGAGGCCACGTGTGACGGCTGTGGTGTGTGCGGTGGAGCGGGAGCGTCGTGTGCTGCCATGTGCGACGATGGAGGTAGGTATAAATCAATCTGGCTGTTTGTGTTCAATTTATATAATAGTATGTTTGTGTTCTATCATAGGGTAAATGGGTAGATGGGTACATGTGAGGGCTTGGCCATGAGGTGTGTGGTAGTGCTGGCCAGTGCCAGGCCGAGATTTGCGCCCATGTGCTTGAGGCCACGCCCGTCCGCTGTGGTCCGTGCGCAAAAGCAGGTGCTTTGTGGGTTGATGTCTGCGGCAATGGAGGTAGTATTTACCGATGCTGTCGTAGTGTAGTAAATAGACACGTGTATATATGTGTGTGTGAGTGCGTATTTTAGTATACCTGTATGGAGGTAGGTAGGATTGTGGGCCGCATGTGGGTACGTACAGTGTGTATACTTTTACACATGTACATCATTTGAGCTATGAATATACTTAATATATATATGATATACATATCTGTTTTCATTTCCAGACTTCGCGGCATGGGTGTCCGGCGGTTGGCACAAGCTGCATAAGGTAGTTGTCACGTCTCTCATTCGAAACTATGCTGCTTGTTTCAGTTGTAGATACTGCGCTAAATTGTTCTACAACGGCACATACTACTCATCAGAACATCTATTATATATATATATATATTTCATTATAATATTGTATTATTATATTATTATGTTATTATATTATTATATTGTATTATATTATATTGTATTATATATATATATATATATATATATATGTGTCTGTGTGTCAATACATATATATATTTATATATATAGTTTATATAAATATATATATATATATATATATATATATATATATATATATATATATATATATATATATATATATATATATATATATATATATATATATATATATATATATATATATATATATATATATATATATATATATATATATATATATATATATATATATATGTTTATGTTTATGTTTATGTATATTTATATATACACTCGTATGTATGAATGTATGTATTCATGTTTCATTGTATCGTCAAGTATATTACTAGTAAATGTTCAGCACTAACATCTCGCATACATTTGCATATGCGTATATACACTACAGGGTTACCCGATGTATGTGGTGTGTGCGGTGGTGCTGGCACCGAGTGCGTTCACTTAACCGTAAATCTCAAGTTTTTGAGGCCAAGCCGGCCCCGCGAAACTAGGTCAATAACGGGACGGTCGCCCAGAATAGCGGAACGCGACGCACTGCTGAGTCATAGCAACAGCGACCAAACGGACCGCACGCAGCGATCACATTCTACCCGTGGTAGAGATGCTGAGGGAAATGAGGTTTGGAATTCGCGACAGAGTGGTGTGGATTTGGCAACTGCCAGTTCAAAATCGGGACGGGGTGCTCAGCAACCGGAACGATATACGAGGGAATCGGAACGTTACGACGGTGGAAGGCGAGAGCAGGTTGTGAATGTGGGGTTTGTGGGCGAGAGAGTGAGTGTCCAATTAGACTTTGGATCACAGCCCACACGCGACGCGGCCGTGATCTGTGCCAGCAGGGATCAACACGTGGCAGAAGTACACGTACCAAGCGAGGTTTATGTACGCGCTAAGGTGAGTATGCATGCAATTCTCAGGATGTATTCAGATAAAAGTTTACATGCTGGTATATATAATATATAAATGTACATACATATACATACATACACACACATACCTACACATACATATACACATACACACATTATATATATATAATATATATAGATATATATATATTCTATATTTTAGATATATGTGCTTATATGTATCACATAAATTCTTAAATACAGAGCATGTTATTATCTGTTTTTTAATAAATTTATTTATACTAAATAACAGGAGTTCTCTACCACGCTCAGCGGAGTCAGTCTTGATTTATCAGTTTATCTTTGTTCGTTATTTTCCTCCTTTAATTTATCAATCTGATGTCCTCCCACTTGTTTGCAGCCGAGTGGGGAGAAGCCACCGCGTGTGTTGTTTCATTTGATGCTCGTGGGCGAAGGGTCGGTGACGATAGCATGTATTGTGCATTCCGCACTCGAAATGGAGTACTCCGGAGTAGAGACAAAAATAGAATTGGATGTATTGGCAAGAGACGGTAAGTGGCGCTCGATTGTTCAAGTGTTTGGATCGTCATGTACACTGCTACACGCAACAGTCTATGTATATACAAACAATTGTATTGTGTACATGTGTATACTGAGGATAGATACATGTACTATACTTTCCATATCGTTCACGGCTCTGACGGAACTGATGTATGTTGCTGCGTTTCTCAAAACTTCCTAGGTAGGTTGAAAATGCCACTATATATATATATATATATATATATATATATATATATATATATATATATATATATATATATATATATATATATATATATACATATATTCGTGTTTATATCTGAAATGAATATACTATTTTGTATATACCTATGCTAAGCTAGAGCCACATCCTACACGCCCATAACATTCCCATCTGCAGATGAGCAAGTCAACGTCCATTCAGGTGCGCCAAACACCTCAGACACAGTCGGACCCTCGCAAGTTCACGCACACACAGGAACCATATCATCAACAGACACAGACACGGACACAGTGGATAGCTCTCGTGTGTGGCTGTGGGTGTGCCTGTGTTTAGGTGCCGTTCTGCTGTGCGTCTGTGGGTGTGGCGTGGTGTGTGTCGTGAGGCGCCGGTGTGCGCGATGGAAGTCCGACGGCTTGTACACAGACACCTTTGAACTCACGGAGTATGTATTTGTGCGCGTTTGTGTGCACGTTTATATAAGTGTGCAGCATGTTGGCGGTTGCTGTGCTGCTGTATGCGGGCTCGTGCGGTGTGGTGTGTGTGGTTAGATATGTGATAGAAAATCGTCCGCGTGTACACAGACGACTGAATTCACTGAATATTTATTTATGTGCAAGTTTCTGTCTGTGTGTGTGCGCGTGCGTATTCGTACGTGTGTGGTACATTCCAGCGTGAATGTGTGGGGGGTTCTATGCTGCTATGTAAGTGCTGGCGTGATGCAGAGTGTTTTGCTTTTGAATAAAAGCCGAAAGACCCTAAAACCCTAGTTACATAGCTGTCGAGTGTGCGCTTGGTACTCTGACCGCGTGTACACAACCTTTTCAACCTTACCGCAAACATGTATATGTACACGGCATCTATATTTTTATTCACACCACTCGTGTAATTACATAATTCAAATGATAAACTCGGTTTTTGTTGAGATTAAAGTGGGGGTTTAACGCTTGCCATTACCTGTGGCGCTCACACAGATCAACGGGAACCGGGATGTGGTCCAATGACACCGACAGGACTCGCGATTATCACAAGGTGGGAATTTGTTTTGTACTTATTTATATATATATATATATATATATATATAAATGTATATGTATATATATATATATATATATATATATATGTATATATGTAAGTATGTATATATATGTAAGTATGTGTATATATGTATGTATGTATGTATGTATTTGTGTGTGTATGCATGTTTATATAAATATATATATATGCGTATGTGCATACATACATTACAGCAATTCTGGATTGCACGAATAAGCATGAATGTCTTTCGTGCATGCCTGTATATACATCCAATATGATATTAAAGCTGGATTACTCACAAAAATATATAATCACCACTTAATGTCTAAGTATAGTACTCAAGCACAGCAGGTGTGTTCATCTATAGCACTAGGAGCTGGTAAGAAACAAATTGTACTAGCTGCGGTGACTTTTTAATTTTCTAGGCTGCACACAATCAATGCACTGATCATACATCTGTAGGATCAGTGCGTGGCTTTAATAGACGCTGGCCCAATAATTATCTGCTCAAGAAAGGTCTAGCAGGTACTTAAGCGATGCGTACCAACTGTATAAGGGGATTTATTCTTATCAGGGCTGAGATTACGATCCGTACGATATATATATATATATATATATATATATATATATATATATATCCGAGATTTGGGTGCACTCACTTCACCCCGCGTGACTACTGTCAACGCGGAAGTATATGCTACGCCACGGGTGGAATATACTGTGCGCGTACTATCAGGCTTGTATGTATATTGCGAATACAAATTGCCACTGGTGCCGGACGGACTGCATGTTTATCCCGTTGAAGCGAAGAAAGTATATTGTCCTGTCATTTGGCCACTTGCAAATATTACTGACATCGTAATCGAATAAACTAGCATTTTCATCACTTCCAAAACATACCCATCGAAGACACCACCCACGCATTCACATCAATACGTGCATTACCAATTCAAATGCCACAGATGGCAGACGGACTGGATGAGTATGACGCGGATACCAGTCACACGGGCCTGATTCTGAAAGAGGACAACGCCCCGTCCTTCGATGACCTCGCTGAGGGGCAGGACAGTAGGCCGCTGTTTAAACATCAACTTGACTCGTCAAATGGGGTAACGAGGTGGGTGTGTATCGGATTGTGGATTGGATGAGCTTTGTATGGATGTTGTATTTCTGGTTGTAACTATTATGTACATTTTGTGAGACATGAATACAAGCAAATATCGGACACACAGAATGAGCCCAGTTTTTATTGAGTTGTCAAGAACAGGTTATATATCCAAGCCAATCCCGCACATCCATCATTCTCATCAAGACATCACTGTGCTATAATCTCCTTGTGTACGTAAAACCTAACGTGCATCCGCCAGCCCGTTCCTTTCAAAGCTATCAATTACTAGCCGAACTCACAATACACCTATGCAAGCTAACCACCGTGCAACTATCACGCTCTTTGGCATTCGGAACAGTGCTGTACTTCATTCGCCACGGGTCGGCTCTTTCGAGGGCGAAAGTGTGGAGGACGACTAAACCGCTTAATATCAGCACAACAACACGTCATACCACGCCTGCGATATATGGCTTGGGGTGATGCCGGTGTACGCGATTGAGATACACTGGCCGTCTTAGTTCGCGCAAATGTGTACGCAGTGGTACATGTCTTGGGATATAATTGTAGGCTGCGAACGAGGCACGCGAAAAGTCGTAGTATACGTATGTGTGCACGGCAGTGATATATGACATGAGTTACTTACATAGTATGCAAACCGAGTGCGCGGAAAGTCGTAGTATACATACGTATGTGTACACGGCAGAGATATATGACTTGGATTACTTACATAGTACGCGTATGAGGTACACGAAACGACCGAGTATACGCAAGTGCCTACGGCACATCGAGGTATATCTGCAGATGGCACGGCTTATGAGTGGCATAGATGTAAAATATATGGTATTCTGAGGCATATAATGTGTATCTGTCGTGCAAAGCAGTCTGTTCTGACATGTCTTCATTAGGTATACAAACACTCTATTGGCTTGGACTACTGCACTAATCAAGAGTGCGAGAGAGGTGACCGGATAAGACTTGTAAAGACAGCACTGACTTAGGTCAATAACAAACGTGTGTGAAACAACCAACCAATAGGGACTAGGGTGATACCAGTGTTGATATACACCGCACCAATGTGCACTCGAAGGCCCCTTTAGAAAAGATCGAGGATAAACGGGGCTGTGAAACGCAAATTTGGCGAACGAATTGCACACGTGTACATACACAGTACCGATGTGTGCCAGAAGGCCACAGTAGGGTTCCGTGAAAACTAGTATGGGGGGATAACCTCCGACAGGTGAACGGAACAAAACAGATAGATATTACACCTATGTAACATGCAGTATGAACAGGTACCAGGGTGCTACGCCATGCAACTATACAGTACTTCATGGATGCCATAATAGGGCACGTGTGGATTAGCAAAATGATTTGTACTTCAATACGCCATCAGCAATGAGCTGGTAGTAAAAAGCAGGGGCTGCTACATCACTGAGACCATATCAGCAATTAGTGATACAAGATGTATTCTGTAAACAGCGCGATATATAGTGACTAGCACTGTGACACTGAATATCACATGGGTCGCCAGTCACGGCGGCTGCTAATACATGCAGTGCGCCATGACTAAAAGCCCCTGTAGCTCTAGAGATTAAAATATGATTGAATAAGGTACTGTAAGATGTGATAGGATAAGACCTGACAAACATGTGAAAAATAATGCACCCCATACCGTAGGATATGGATGGTTGGTATTGTTAAAAGACTACGCGTGGCATCTGCACCACTTGGCACAGGGTCGCTTGATGGCAATAGTATGGAGATGTATTCGCACGACAATTGATCTGTAACATTAAATTAAAATCCAAAGACCATTCCTCGGAACGCATTGCAGTATCAGGTTACAGCACAGCCAGGGGTAGTATTGACCGAAAAATAGTGGTTCGACTTGTACATTCCTTGTACGGAATTGAAAGCGACGAGCATTTGTGACTTTGAGGCGAACAGCATGACAATGTGGCAATGTGACAGAAAAAGTGCTTAAAACGTTAAACACGCTGTATGGCCGTGCACAAAGGAACACTCCTGTGGTAGGGACGTGGATCTCAAATCCAGCACGTAATGGATGCTCGCACGTCAATACGGGTGCAAAGCTTGGTTTAAGGGGTTTCAGCAGAATGCGTGCTTGTGTGAGAGATGATGGACGGACCTGGAGGCCAGTTCCGTATCTTGTGCAACTCGTGTCATGAACTGCAGCCAACTTAAGAAGTACCATTGGTCAATACAACAAAATAATTACGCCAAGGTTTGATATGTATATCGGCCCTACAAAACTTGGCAAAAGGTGTAGATACGGTTGAATACACTAGAGTGCTATCACTGTACGGCGAATGCATTCAGGTGACCAATTGAGAACACTTCAGTGTCACTTTGCGATCGCGAGCCGCGAAGTTCGTACTTTCAGACAGTTGTGTCTCAGACTGCAATTCATGCTGAAAGGCTTCGAGATTTTTGACAAGATTATATGCTCTTACAAAACTAAAGTGACAATTTCGAGATTGTTCAGAGTACACCTTGATCAGGAATTTCTCTCTCTAAAAACCCATGCGTGTACACAAGAATATCTGCACATATTAGTAAATACCATATAAAGGGACGCAATAACGACTTTCACTTAGTACAGTTCGTATCAGTCTGTTAAGTAGCGATCATAGATCCTGATGTACATTTTCTGGGAATCAATAGGCAGTATGGTAACACCTGTCACGCGCATCGTAGTCGAGGGTGTTGTGCTATATCGATGGCAAGGTAAATATACGCAGTTGTCGGTAATGGTACTTTTATTGTTGGTTTAGCAAAGTGATGCCATAGTTGAAATAACTTAAGCACACTCGGAAAATGATGTCTGTCACTATTTTTAAGCGCACAATACCAGCATACCAACAAGTTACCAACAAGTTACGTTCAATTATCCGTCCTAGAGCTCTTCTGAGGATTTGAGTTTTTACAATGTATCAAGTGTGTACTTTTGCTCCTTGCCTTTACGCCCAAGCTCCAGTAACCCTTAAATAACGCTCATCAGTACTCGCGTGAAACCGAGTTGATGGTCTGTATAACTCCGTCACTCGAGAATTTGTTGTATTCACCACTTTCTTCCGGTACACTCCGGTGTGTAGGTTTGGCACTAGCGATGTTGGAAACGTACAGAACCATCAGTGTCCCGAACTTTGCTCATGTCCATATCCGGGAAGCATACTGTACCGCAACGGTGTGATGTATTTAAAATATGCATGCGGTTTTGGACCTCGTACGGGATGCGAGTTCTGCACTACGGACACACTAACTAGCCACATCCAGACAAACACAATCGATCACCTGAGTGTCAATGTCCCCGGCGTAGTGTCCAACATCTTCGAGTGTGCAATCAGCCAGTGTTGAAATTCGAAGAGCCTTGGTGAGACACTCGAGTACCGCGTTGCTACTTACTTAGATTTACATATTTTTGCATTTGGGTTTGGACCTTGTACCTGATGAGAGTTCTGGAATCGGCGGGTACACTACCTAGCCACATCCAGGCAAGCACAATCGATCACCTGGGTGTCGAGGTCGCTGGTAAATTTTCCAACATCTTTGAGTGTGTAACTCAGCCAGTGTCGTATCTCGTAAAATCTCGGTGAGGCATTTGAGAGCCGCATTGT
Organism: Sphaeroforma sirkka; assembly: GCA_001586965.3. Taxonomy (NCBI): domain Eukaryota; class Ichthyosporea; order Ichthyophonida; genus Sphaeroforma; species Sphaeroforma sirkka. The sequence continues at coordinate 19,565 of LUCW03001504.1, read as the reverse complement.
TACTTATTTAGGTCCACGTATTTATGCGTGCCTTGTACGTGATATGGCTTTCGCACTTGACGGGCACACTGACTAGTATCCGAAGCAGCGACAATTTATAGGAGATTCAATCTTAGAGTCTGCGATTACTGTATTCACAGTGTGCTTTCCTCTCAATGCTTGTTTCGCTTTCCTCTCAATGCTTGTTTCATTTGCAGCGTAGAACGACAGCTTATTTCTAATTCGAGTGACAGTGTCAGAAAATGCTCTGCCTCGTCCTTGAACGCTCTGACTGTTCTTGTAATCCGATGATACCCATCGCCTGCGCCCTTGACCTCTAATTTGAACGTTTGTATCGGTGTGTCTCACACAAACTGCTTCTCCTATTCCGGCCAGGTGGAATTTGTCTGTGTCGACGACAACCAAAAATCTATCATTGTGTAGTTCGTGATCCAGTTATTCAATATGTAGTCTTCCACTACGCCGCAGCACGTGTCCCGAACAGCCAGTCGGACGGTGATGATCCGTCCCATTGTCACAAACAGAGAAGTATTGGTACGGTCGGGCACAGCAAGTTCCATCTACCCCGTGTTTTTTTTTAGCGACTCCGCGATCGCAGCTGATCGGGAAGGTATTCTTGAGTGGGTTCACCCAATCTTTGGCCGCATTGATAATCGTTTTCGCCGTTTGAGTCGTCCCAATATAAAATTCTCACCGGAAGTGCTTTTTATCACCAGCCCAGCTATCGACTGATTTCTTGATACATCCTAAAAAAAAATTGCTGTTAGGCCCAGCCTCGAGGAGAGTGGCGGGCACACACACAATGCACTATCTGCATCGGTGAGTTGAGACACTCTGTCAGTAAGAGACCGAGTTTAATGTGTGGGTGGTACACATTTACAGGACTTACCGCCTGTGTCACGCATTTGCGCTGGCGGACATTCCCAACCAACAAGCCCAACACTATCTGGAAAAGGGGGAGGTGTAGCACACATACAACTAAAAGTTATGATAAAAGCAGTCAGATGGCGAGCCATTGGCGTAGGCACCAGCACTAATTATATAGTTGTTTGTCAACTGTCACAGCCAGGAGACCCACGGTAGGTCGTTGCAGACGAGGATAATGTTTTCCGTCTGTGCAACTATCAATAGGTCTACAATTGCAATATTGTCGCTGTCCATCCCTGCGAGACAGCCATGCTTGACGTCGCGGCAGCATTGGTAAATGCTTCCACATTTTCAATTGTCTCAATATTGGTGGGACTGGCATTTTCTGCGAGTCTCTTCAACGTGGAAGTGATACTCCGGCACTCACGTACGTCGGTGCTAATGCCACGGTTCTCCATTCCCGCCAAAAACCACTCAGAACAAATACTGAAGGCTGAAATTCAAAAGTTTTACATCGCCCAGTTGTTTGCTTTTAACCTTGTAAGATCGTTAGTCTACATTGTCGCTCGTATCCACACCGTGAAGAGCCCAATTATGATGAACGTCACCTGAACATTGGGTGCTGTTCAGTTCTACGAATCTGTTCGTGATGGCGCGAGTGTCCATGTAGTAGAACCTGTGCACCCTGTTCAGGGTCAACCTGATGCTGTACCAGACGCTGATATCGCACTCTGTACATATCTTGCGAAGCTTTCCACAATCTTCATGTGATCGTTATATAAACTTAGATTACTAAGTGCCCCACTCTTTTCTTCTTTCGTCACCAGGCTAGAAAATATCTCGACATATTAAAAGACCTGCCATATACCAACTGCACGGTTTTAATAGGTTCTCACATTGACCGAGATCGGCTAGTTGCTTGATTGGACAACCGTACTCCTCTTTGATTTCGTTACATTCAGATAGGCGCGTTGCTCGATTGGACAAGCGCACTTTTCTTTGTTTTCGTTAAACACATAATAGAATTCTGTGGCCAATAATCGTATAAAGACTGGCCGTTCAGCACACAACTTATCATACGTGGCAAGCAACCAGTCAGAAACGTGAGCCCTGTGGTGAGGACACTATTCACACGGCGCGACCATTTGCGGACTACCTCGGAGGTTGCCTGGGATTACAACTCGACTCAATGGCCAGCACAAATCCACTTACCCCTCTGACGCAGCCCGCCTGGGCCAACGACAAACCATCACTGTGCTTCCCATACAGTATCTATGCTCACCTGAAAAATGTATACAAAACCACGGGCGGGCGTACACCCGACCATGTAGCCCTCCGCCAAAGATGTGACGACATCAAGAAGAACTCAACAAAACGTTGGTTCAACAAGGAGATCGCGGTAATGGCCCGGCGCCAATACTACTACCAACTGGTTACGGGTAAACCGCCAACCGCAAGCCGAGACACAACCAGACACGACAGCTTCAATCGCTGCTTCGAGTCTACACCAATCCGGCTGTGTGCTATGATTGTAACAAATACGTACATGTTCACATTGCTCGACTACCGCACCGACGGCTGTCTCTGCCCTGTCTGCCCCGGTAGCCACAAGCTCACTACCAGCCACTTTACCTACATCCAACAACTGATTCGACCCATCCTGGTAGGTCCAAAGCTGCCGCCCATTGGCCCTGACCTCCTTCAGTAATTTCAGGTTTTTGGAAATATTGGAAAAAGAGCTTGTACTAAATTATTTAAAATATAAATAAAAACCAATGTATTATCTCAATTGATCTTGATATTTTAGACTGACCGGAGGCCGTATTTCTACATAGCCCCCAGTAGCTTTTAGAACTACGAACGTACGTTAAGATACGATCTAGTTGGTAAAGCAAAAAAACCAAAGTAAAAAACGGTTTCGGTCATGACTTATCGAGTAAGTATGTGCCTATATGTACGAGTTCAAGACTCATGTTGTACTCTATGTCGTTTAGTATTTGGTCCAGTAACCATTTCCGATGTAGGCGCCTTACGTTTATTATTTGGTAAGGTATTAGCCAAAGGCTGTTCTTCATTAGGTAAGTTTGAACAATTTTCTGCACTGTTGGTAAGCAGATCAGAAAGTTTAGTCACGTAGGAAGTAGGTGGCAAATAGGGAATTTCAGATCCGTCAGGGTTTGTAGTCACCTGAGGAAACCCTTTTCGTTTATCTCGTGTGTTCTTATGTAAACGCTTATTCCATTTCTTATTAAAGATACGAAGAAAGTCGCGAGATTCACGAAATGCATCGGACGTTAGCCAAGCTACTGTCCCTTCCATGAAACGGGTCTTGTAGTAAGTGTAACCGTCTTCGGATGTTTTGTCAATTATATCTTTGACTTGTGACTCCATAACTGGTATATCAGAATCAAATGAGCGAGCGAATGAGAGTTTGGAGGTAGGGATACGGTGAGTGCCTAGATTGGTTGCGCTAGTACCATCAATGTTATTCACTTCGTAAGTATCACTCTTCTCATCATAATAGGAAATAACAAAAGGTCCTATCGTCTTGGAAGAGAGTTTGGTAACGTTGGCGTTTCAATTTATAATGTTAACGTAATCGCCGACTTTGAACTGAGCAATGTTCTTAGTGTTATTCCATCGGTCATACGCTTTAAGTAGGACACGACTCTTGTGCTCGAGTAAACAGGGATAAACAACGTTCTGCATATGATCGATCTTTTGTAGCCACGGGGTAGCGTGTTTCTCGGGCGCAGTTTTATCAAACGTTGCTTGTAATTCACTATAGCGGCCAAAGAAATAGTGAAACGGGAGTGTTCCAGTTTGAGGATTCATGCAGTTATTCATTTGAGTCTGAACCCATTTCAAATGATAAGGCCACATATCCTCAACGTCGTCTAGTGCGGTACGCAAGAGTTTCTTAATTTCTTTATGACGTGTCTCATTTGCACCCTGCGTTTGAGGTTTTTAAGAAACACCACGCCTATGGGTCATGCCTGATACGAGTATAAGTGCCTCCATTACGTCGGTACAAAACTCACTACCGTTATCAGAACATAGTACTCGGGGGAAACCGAAGTCATTGAAGACGTGATAGCATAATTCTGCCACTGTTTGTGGACGTTTGTTCGGTATTGCATAAAGCAAGTTATAGCCCGAAGCCACACATAAGAAATGACAGATATATACATCGCCAGTATGCTTGGATCGCGGGAGTTTAACCAAATCGACTATGACTCGGCGCATCGGTTGGTCTTCTGTCACACTTTTTAGGGGTGCCCAACCGTATCGCTTGATCTGGTTCTTTTCACAATCAGTACAGCGTCGGTATACTTCACGTATGGTTTCTTTCAGCGCCGGGTGATCAAGCCCTGCACGAATAGCCATTTTATAAGTATGCTCATATGCTCGATGCATTAAATTATGTATAATTTTAACTCTACTTTCGAGCTCCTCTAAGTCAGCCAGATTCTGCGTAACGCTGGCTGGATGTCCATAGTCCTGTTGGAAAGGGCAACCTCAGTATCAGGAGGGGTAGACTCCTGAGATACATAATTGACAACATTGGATTGTTGAAGTATCTTCTTCAGTTGTTTCGCAACTCCTGGCTGTTCTTTAAGCAGCGCTTTAAGTAGTTGAGTGCGAGCTTCAGGTTCTCTTAGAGTTTTGAGTCTTTGATCCATGGCCTTAGCTAGTTCCATGTTTTTTTACGATCTAATGCCGTTTCAATCGGCATTACCTCGACTGCAATCTTGTTGGGTGCATGTGTTGTACGAGTCTTTGTAGAAATACGGCCTCCGGTCAGTCTAAAATATCAAGATCAATTGAGATAATACATTGGTTTTATTTTGTATTTTAAATAATTTAGTACAAGCTCTTTTTCCAATATTTCCAAAGTGTTCTAAATTCACTTTGATGGCTCCAATAGCCTGAGTATTTGGTATGACTCATCTACTTGGACCTATTTGAGACATTAGTAGATGTAGGATATTATAAACTAAATTTTATAATCTCCGAACTACTACTTATAGATTTTGGTCCTCCCGCCAATCTCCAAAATCCAATAAGTCTTTTCTTTTTTTTAACTTTTTTCTTCAGATGGAACTTTATTTATATCAGCTAATGTATTAACGTGACTTACGTTATTATGTCTATTTACAAATTAGGCAAGTGGTCATGAACACTTAGTACTTCTAGTGAAAATTATTCAATAAAGAACAGCTAGAGGTACGCCCTGTGTGATCGAGGATATTTAGGCTCTTAACAAGAGGCAGTCCCGATCATTCTTACACAAGCTACCACTGCTAAATCCTAACTGACTAAATTGTATTTTAGTTTAATATAGTTTGAAACCTAGTAATTTCCATCGAAGTTTACATATTTTTCAGTTAAATAGTAGTTACAGTAGTGTACTGCTTCTAGACTGTCTGACATCGATTTACTATCCAGCAAATACTATGGCTAAGGGTACTTCTAAAGGCAAGGGAGCCGCTAGCTCTAAGCCTGCTAAGCCTGCCGAGGATCCTGAGATCCCTGTGGAAACACCTAGCCTGTCTGGAGTTGAGCCTGCCGAGGATACTGTTGGGGAAGCAAATTCTGAGGTTGGTACAGAGGATTATTCTGAGGATGACTCGTCGGATCCTAAAGCCTTGGAAGAAGAGGTATCTACTACCGCGGAAAGGCTCGCCAGCGTCCGTGTATCACCTAGGAGTGAAGCTCAGGACCCCAGCTTGCCCCCCTGACCACGTGCGTGCCGTCAAATATTGGGGATAAACGTTGAAAGGCTGGAAAATTCGTGGATACGAATGTCGGGGGCATTATAACTCCTCATCTAAAGGACACTCCAGCACAAATCCGGCGTGAAAAGGAAGTATTGGACCTGTCCGAAAATTTCGGTTTCGCCATCGATGGAGAAGCCATTCCATTCAGCTCAAATCTTGGGGCCGAAGCTGAGGACGCCATAACTCGACAACGAGTGGTTGGATCCTCTCAATCTCGACGCCAATTGAACCGCACTGAAGCGCTCTTGAAGGAGTTAGCGGCAGCAGCAGTTGTGGACCCCTCTATCGTGTCCCACTTGGCTGATATTCTTCCTATACCGAAGAAGAAGAAAAAAATTCGGGCCGGGTTTCGAACCCGAGACCTACTGGTTTACCAGCCAGTATGTTTACCACTAAGCCAATTACCACTGGCGAGAGAAATAATATTTCAAAATTTAATCTCTATAGCTCTGATGCTACCATTGACCATCCTCTGACAAACCTAACCCTGTCAGAGGATATGATCGTATGGAACTCGATGAGGCTTACCATCCTCGTAATATCGACCCTCATTTGCCAACTAACCCTGGTAATCACGATTTTGGCAATCGCTACACCAGTACCTCGTTAGAGAGTTCCCGCTCTAATCCTGAGGATGAGGAAGTGAGAACCAGACATACTCGTCTCAGGCTATTACGCTCTGGTATGCAAGTCCTTGAGGACCGTCTATTGAATGACTCTGACCTTGACGATAGGAAAGCGGATAACATTCGCTATCTAATCGATAACAAGAGAAAGGAAATAGACACCATCTTGGCACTAGCAACCCGTAGCACTGAGCATGAGCCTCGTGAACACTTAGAACCAAGCTTTATAAAGCAGCTAGGTAACGCGCAGGCTGAGGTCGATTTCTCTACTAATGAGAGTACAGTGGAGACACTGAAGGCCTTCGACCAACTTAAGGAGCCTGCCAGCCTTAGGGATAAGCAGATGATGAATGCCTTTATTCATTTCTGTGAGCCAGGTGAATGGCGAACTATCTTGAAGGCTCATGAGCCCAACTGGAAAGCCCTACCCTGGCACCAGTTGCGTGATAATATACTTAACACCTTTTTTTGAAGATGCACGTGACCGTGAACTTCTAGAGTCTCGCAAGTTCTTTGCGAACGATACCACTATTCGAGGTGCTCTAGCTCATATGACACATATGAATACTTGGATGGGTGGTCGTACCTATACTGGCGAATATTTATTAATTTGTCAGATGATGGAGACTCTGGGAGCTAACCTCTTTAAGAAAGTCAATGATGACATCATCGCCTATGGTGATTTGCGATCTATGCCTTGGTCTGTCTTTGAGAAGATAGTACACAAGCATACCAATTCCTCTACTAGAGTACTTAGTACCACGAGCTACACCCAGCCCACTAAGCGAAACGCAGTAGAGACTAATACTGCGCGTAGTACTAAGAAACCTCGCACTACTACTGGAGGGGGTACTGGCTCTACTTCTACCGAACCGAAAGGTGATAAGAAGGTGAGAGCGCCTTGCAAGAAGTGTGGTTACAACCTCACAAAACGTAATGGCAAGTGGAATGGTAGACACGACCCTGTTAAGTGTGCACCAGGCAAGCCAGATTTTGGACACTATATGAAAGAGTGTGCTACTTGCAAGGGTACTAACGGTTGGCACAAAGAGGATTGCAAGGACTTACCAGACGTCCAAGTTAAGCACTGACAGTACCATATGTGCGCACTAGAGCAAGATTATGAGAAAATGTTCAATAAAATCTATACCAAAGGAGATGAACGTATCTTTCAAACAGTTTTCGTAAATGGAGAAAAAGTTATGGCACTATTTGATCCAGGGGCTGAAGTCTCTGCTATCTCACGCCGAGTAGCCTACGCTACAGATATGGCTGTCCATAACGAAACAACTGATTTAATCTTGGGAAATGGCAAAGTTACTACTTGCGAACAAGCCATTGACTATGCACACATAATGCTGTCAGATAGAAGAGAAGTGAAGACTCACCTAATCGTTATTGACATGTCTCAGAAATACGATTTAATTATAGGTATGACTGATCTTCTCAGTTTAGGTATAACACTCACTGGTCTGCCTAATGGGCTAGACCCGAATAAAGATCAGTCAGATGATAATATGTTAAAGATACCTAAACCTCCGGAAGGTGAAGCAAAGGATATGATTCCGCACTTCACCGATATAATTATGGACTTAATTATACAAAACAGGAAGATTGCAATAACTGACTGGTGTATGTTTAAGTTCTCTAATGGGTACGTTAGACTTGACTTAACAAACGTCGACTTCTCTAAGTTAAAGTGTCCTTCACATAACTACGTGAGTTGGAGACACAAAGACGTTGTCAAAACCCAAATCGAAGATTGGTTAAGACAGCGTCTAATTGAAATCAATTATGATGCAACCCCAGTTAACTTAGCTCTCTTAGCGGTCGATCAATATAAATCTGATGGAACGTTTAGTAAAACAAGAGTAGTACTAGACCTGTCGCCAATCAACAAACTAATTCCGCAACATAGTTTTCCCTTACCTAAGATAAGCGAGATACTACGCAAAATGGAGGGTGCGACTATCTTTTCCAAGATAGACTTAAAAGCTGCATTCCATCAACTACAGATATATGAGCCTCATAGGAAATACTTTTCCTTTACTTGGCAAGGTAAGAAGTACCAGTTTAAAGGTGCACCTGAAGGCTTACACATGTTACCTTCTTTCTTCCAACAAGTTATGATGTAACTATTTGCGGACCTGTCGTATAACGTATCAGTCTATTTAGATGATATAGTTATCTTTACAAAGACAGCACATGAACATGCTAAACTCGTCAAAGAAGTCTTAAAGCGACTTAATCATGCTAAACTTAAGATTAACGAAGACAAGTGTTCTTTTGCTAAAGATACTATACACTTACTTGGCTACAAAGTATCTGCAGCAGGGGTAGAAATTGATCCTGGCAAGAAACAGTTTCTGTTGGATTTATCAACACCAATTACTGGAAGAGATGTGAACTCTGTGTGTGGGTTTGTTAACTTCTTCTCGGATTCGGTACCGCATCTTTCTCATTACTTAAAGCCTTTCAGTCACCTACGGCTGCACAAAGGACCTTTGGGAAAGCTTTGGACTAAAGAATGTGATGATGCATTTAAACTAGTCAAAAGTAAAGTAATGGACGCACCCATCATGCAGTACCCTGTGGATGGTGTCCTATTCCAAGTAGCAACCGACGCTTCAGATCGAGCGGTAGGTGGAGTGCTTTACCAAACGATAAATGGTAAACCGCGCTACATACAATTCTTTAGCAAGAGTTATAATAAGAGTCAACGGAATTACCCTACCGTTAAACAAGAGCTCCTTGCTATAGTTACTGCGCTAAGACAGTTTAAAGACTACCTTTATGGAAGTTACTTTACTGTCCCCGGTGATCAAAAGTCTTTAACATACTTAAAAGATATGAACCCTGATTCACAGTTGGTGAGCCGCTGGCATGACATTATTGCCAAGTTCGCTTTTAATATAACACACATTCCAGGAATACATAACCATCTTCCTGACATGCTCTCTCGACTTGTGCCCGACTACCAGAAAACAGTCAAAGAGTTATTAGCAACCGATTGGATGCTAAATAAGAAATGGTTTAACCTCGCTCAATCACGATGGGGTCCATTTACTGTTGATATGTTCGCCGCAGAACATAACAAACAGGTTTCTGAATATAGGTCGTTGACTCATCCTAAAGGTGATGCATTTCAGCTTGACTTATCAAAGCATAATGCGTGGGCTAACCCACCTTGTCAACTTATCGCACAGTTGTTAAATTATGTTAATATTACTAAATCGACCATTACGCTGTGTTGTCCCTTACGTAACTCCGACCCATGGATACGTGATTTAATTAATATGAATCAAGACGAACCTATTTATGTCGACCGTGAAACCGACACGTTCTTGTATCAGGGATCCTATTCTATTAAAAAGACGCCTTGGAAACACACCATTGTTTGTCGCATCGGTCCTGCAGGTACCACTAAGTGGAAACCCTCAACCGAATTCTTAGCTAAACTAGAGGAGTCTAAAGAGTTTGAACAAAAGCTCAAGACTCGTACAACACATGCACCCAACAAGATTGCAGTCGAGGTAATGCCGATTGAAACGGCATTAGATCGTAAAAACATGGAACTAGCTAAGGCCATGGATCAAAGACTCAAAACTCTAAGAGAACCTGAAGCTCGCACTCAACTACTTAAAGCGCTGCTTAAAGAACAGCCAGGAGTTGCGAAACAACTGAAGAAGATACTTCAACAATCCAATGTTGTCAACGTTACCGAACTCTCTTCTAAGACGATAGGACCTTTTGTTATTTCCTACCATGATGAGAAGAGTGATACTTACGAAGTGAATAACATTGATGGTACTAGCGCAACCAATCTAGGCACTCACCGTATCCCTACCTCCGAACTCTCATTCGTTCGCTCATTTGATTCTGATATACCAGTTATGGATTCACAAGTCAAAGATATAATTGATAAAACATCCGAAGACGGTTACACTTACTACAAGACCCGTTTCATGGATGGGACAGTAGCTTGGCTAACCTCCGATGCATTTCGTGAATCTCGCGACTTTCTTCGTATCTTTAATAAGAAATGGAATAAGCGTTTACATAAGAACACACGAGATAAACGAAAAGGGTTTTCTCAGGTGACTACAAACCCTGACGGATCTGAAATTCCCTATTTGCCACCTACTTCCTACGTGACTAAACTTTCTGATCTGCTTACCAACAGTGCAGAAAATTGTTCAAACTTACTTACTAATGAAGAACAGCCTTTGGCTAATACCTTACCAAATAATAAACGTAAGGCGCCTACATCGGAAATGGTTACTGGACCAAATACTAAACGACATAGAGTACAACATGAGTCTTGAACTCGTACATATAGGCACATACTTACTCGATAAGTCATGACCGAAACCGTTTTTACTTTGGTTTTCGCTTTACCAACTAGATCGTATCTTAACGTACGTTCGTAGTTCTAAAAGCTACTGGGGGCTATGTAGAAATACGGCCTCCGGTCAGTCTAAAATATCAAGATCAATTGAGATAATACATTGGTTTTTATTTGTATTTTAAATAATTTAGTACAAGCTCTTTTTTCAATATTTCCAAAGTGTTCTAAATTCACTTTGATGGCTCCAATAGCCTGAGTATTTGGTATGACTCATCTACTTGGACCTATTTGAGACATTAGTAGATGTAGGATATTATAAACTAAATTTTATAATCTCCGAACTACTACTTATAGATTTTGGTCCTCCCGCCAATCTCCAAAATCCAATAAGTCTTTTTCTTTTTTTAACTTTTCTTCAGATGGAACTTTATTTATATCAGCTAATGTATTAACGTGACTTACGTTATTATGTCTATTTACAAATTAGGCAAGTGGTCATGAACACTTAGTACTTCTAGTGAAAATTATTCAATAAAGAACAGCTAGAGGTACGCCCTGTGTGATCGAGGATATTTAGGCTCTTAACAAGAGGCAGTCCCGATCATTCTTACACAAGCTACCACTGCTAAATCCTAACTGACTAAATTGTATTTTAGTTTAATATAGTTTGAAACCTAGTAATTTCCATCGAAGTTTATTCGTCAGGGACTTCTCGATGTCGGCGAGGTGATTCTAGGCAAATACACTATCTGCGCATTACTCTATAGTCTAGTCAACGACTATCAACTACTCCGATCCAACATCTTCGATCTAGACACTGACAAATTAGACATTAATGAGGTATATCGCATGACTCTCAAGTTCGAAGGTGATCACCAGAACGCGACACGCAATACAACAATGGGGAATCAACGCTATCACCACACAGCCGGACACGAAAGACGTGAAAGATAAGCGCCAACCTCGCGAGATCACATGCCCCTTGTGCAAAGAAGTAGGTCACAGTATTTACGGTTCCGAAAATCTATCTGTCGACGATGCGGATCGAAAGATCACATCGGGGAGAAATGTCCCGCCGACCGTTCGACTCTCACATGTAGCAAGGGCGACAACAAACCTGGCCACAACGACGAGGCATGCATCGAGTACAGTTGAAGGGACGGGGCCCTATCCACAGATACTCAAACTGTACCTAGTTCGAAAGTTCCACACCCTACTCCCCCACACGCCATACCTGAGTGCCACTACAAACTAAATATACTCAATGCTACTTTGCTAGGGCCAGAACAAACGTTACCTTTTACTGCCTCACTTGTTGACTCTGGAGCAATGGTTCATATAATACAGATGGTGTCGAAGACATACACACTGGACGCTTTATTGTAGAGTTTTCTAATAAGAGTCGCAATTATACTTACTCAACGTGGTGTACTATCCGGCCTAGGAACAGTACTTATTATGCCAACCGCGACACAGAATATATTATCCGTACAATTACTACTACGGCACAACTATGGGATATATTTACCATCGGAACCCAACAAATCCGTTCCGACGGAGTGTGACATACTCCAGAACGATGAACTGTTACATCGCATTCCAAATCACAATGGACAATATACTGTGGCTAATCTCACAGCCACCTCTCTCGAGAACTGGCACGATAGACTAGGACACCGTTGTGACACACGTAACACTATGACGACGAGCAATACTACACTTACCACACCAGCCAAGCCTTCACACGATGACTGGAAGCTAAACCCGACTCTAGTCAAGACGCACGTTACAGATGTCTTCGGCGAGATAGGCATCGACCTTTTTGCTCAGAAACATAACGCACAAGTTCCTGTCTACTGCAGTTTAGAGCCAGATGCGCCACTACACGACGCATTCAAACAATCACGGCAACAGCCAAACACACACCTCTACGGCAATATACCTTTCCTTATCAAAACATGGCGAGAAGCACTTCTCAAGCTTGAGAAGGAAGATGGCCTTATCACTATGGGTTTTCCGCTTCATTTCAACACGCGCAACTACAAGCAAACGAAACTTCAGCTACACTCACATGCGGAACTCATCGAAATCACCGCCGACACATTCTTACAGAATGGCACTGAGATTACCGGACCACTTAAGTGGCGGAATATCTGCGTTGCTCACGTAGGTAGCACTAAGCACGCGGTTCCATCAACAACAGCCCTATTACTTCGTCCACGCGCACTTACGTTCTGCAACCCTTGCGTTCGTGGGAAAATGTGACGACGTCCAATCTCGCGCACAATCAAAGACGAGAGCACACTACCACCCGTCGGTACAGTCTTCCACGTTGACTTACACACGGGTTTGCCAACGTCCCCAACAGGCTACAAATGCAACATTAAATATGTAGATGCCAATACACAAGCGGACAGCCCTTCGTATACCCACTCAGACATAAAGACGATGCCAGTGCCACATTGGACGTTTTATACACAGACATAGGAAAAGACTATTTCGCGAACTTTAGGGAACTTAATTGTGATCGTGGTGGGGAGTTTGACTCCAAAGAATTCAACAGGGTCAACACACTACAGCATGTCAAGGTGACATGTATCGCTACTAATACACCTCAATTACACGGCCTAGTCGAGCGGACCAACAAACAGTTTGTCTAACAGCTGTTTTAAGGTTAAATGTATCTTACGATATCTCTGTATATCACAAGTCGAATATCGCATGAACTTAAATTAATAGGGCCTGGGTTGGCTGATTTTATCCTTACCGAGAGGATAGTGCCGCTTGACGAGGAGACTGATCCTCCAGCTCTGCTACTGATTTGTCCAAATCTAAAATAGAAAAGTAAGGTTAACTACGAATTAATAATCTCTACGAAATGTATCAGTACATTCATTGCTACCGGTGCTGTCAAATTACAATGTTTAAGTTTGTGTATTGGTTGCAACATTTTGCGGCAGCAAGAATGTAATAGCAAACAAATTGCAACGATCGATTGGTAAACCACGCACAAACGCCCTTGGAACCTGCCCTCAACGCATAAAGAAAGAACAGATTTCTTGCGCAAATCGTATTTTAGTCAGCGTTACTGACACGCCAACAGGAGGACCGAGTGCTTGATAGTTATATCAAAATAACTTTCCTATTTGCCAAGGTATTTTGATTTTCGTAATCGCAGCTGCTTGTCTTAGTTGCGTATTGAACATAGCCGCTTTCATGTTAATAACGAACTAGAAATTTCTTTTCACACACCATATTTAAGATTTTTCAGCAGCAATTTTTTCTACCGGTACAGAGGAGTGTTCCCAACAGGAATGCAAAATCGCGCAACTCATATGTATTTGCTCACAATTTTCTTTCTTCATAGACCGTAGCTTCCCCAAAGCTTTGGACCAAGATTAATCGGGGCCGAAAACCCTAAAATCTCATTGTGTGCCTGCCCACATGAAAAGGTCAACGTTTTATTCTGTGCGCAGCTAAGTTCTCAATAGGATGGTAGAATCGCATACTTTATATGTACGATATTCCGTACGCCTGTGTTGCACACTCCTGATCAACAATCAATTGATCCACTTGTGGGCTGGCCTGTGCTATCTAAGCCAGTATTACTAAGATATGTATCCATATCCATTTGAAAGAAGGGTTCTTCGCTCCAAGTTGCAGTCAACGAACGCTATTCATACTACTCGACCGGGCAATACTTGAAAGGCACTCTTTCGATCTCGAATACTTTTTTTGTTTATCGTGTTGAGCTAAAGCAGAGGTGCTATTCGCCGGGTACTGCGGCGCTCTACGCATGATAAACTGACGGACGTGTGCACAGGAAGCGAATCGCGTATATGTGCAATAGTTATCGGTGCAGTAGTACAATTGAAGTTCGTCATATTCAAAGACACAGGATAACATCTGATACAAATACGGTGTTCTCTGAAGCACATTGTGA
>LUCW03001503.1:0-17803 GCA_001586965.3 Sphaeroforma sirkka | reverse complement strand
TTTTAACAATATTGTGTTTACTTCAGGAAAGTAACGGAAGGAATATGGATAGTTTTACCCAAAAATAGGTTTGAACTTTTACCCTTTCACAGTTTCACAGAGAAGGAATGTTTGTAAATACAATGTTTTGTTTATTTTATTCTGTTCTTTTATAAGTTTCTTTAAAAAAACAAAACAAAAAAAAGAAATAGTAATACAATAAAAAAAAACAATAAAAAATCGAAGAATTGGTTGATCTTGGCCTTCTTGGGACTTTTAGACTGGCACCCACAAGGAAGTCGTGCCGATTCGTGGATGCTGGCCAGTGGGGGCGTGGGCTGACTGGGCTGACTGGGCTGTGGCCCTGTAGCCTGTGAGCTGTGACCTCAGGACCTGTGACTTGTAACTGGGAGTGTGAACTGTGAAGTGGGTTGTGGGCTTGTGGCTGACTCTGGCTGGGGGAGGCTGATCACAGTCAGCACTCAGCAGTTCGCACCGAGGATGACTGGTGGGGTGAGTGGTGGAGTGGTGACAGAGTCTGGTGACTTGTGAGTGGTGATGAGTCTGGTGACTTGTGAGTGCTGAGATGACTGCAGGGGACCGTTGGTACTGGTGACCCTTAGCCCCAGCCCCTCAGGAGTCAGGACAGTGGTGAATCGTGAGTCGTGACTGATGAGTAGCAGGACTCTGGAGACTGGAGTCTGGACTTCTGGAGTCTGGTCAGTGGTCAATTATATCATTCTCTGAGTGGCTGTTTTTTTATTAAATAAGCAACCGAAAAGATACCAAAAGAGAAAAAGTACATTTGTATATATGTAAATACTCGAATATTTTGTTGAATAAGAAGGACTAGTAGAAACTTGAAAGTTCATGACTCATGGAAATTTGATAATTATGTGGCAAAATTATTTAAATATGGTAACTAAATATTAACCAATGACTACCACTATCAGAATTGAGAGTGCCTTATATGGTATCAAAAGCCCTTCGTACTTTAACATTTTGTTCTTCTTCTTTTCTCTCTAGAGCGGAGTAGAGTGTCAAAAGTAATAGACTCGTGGCATAGTTTTATAAAATAGTGACTGGCACCGTAGCCCGTGTAGGGCGTAGTACTAGTAGGCCCGCCGTAGGGCCGTAGGGACCGTACATAGCGCGTCTCAGCGTGTGGTGTCTTTTTTATTAAAAAAAACAAAAAAACAAAGCCTTGGCCTTGACAAACCAACTTGAATAAAAAAAGCAAATATTTATTTATGTGTTGAAACTTGAAAGTTATATATTTTACTATTTTAGCACAAAAGCTGAAACATGAGAGCCAGGGTTCAGGTCCGTCAGGGACAACTGACTCCTCTGCGATAAAATACATTTGTTTTGCAAAAACTGTTTTTCAAAAATAAATCAAAACTATTATAATAGCACTAAGATTATATATAAAACACGTGAAAAAATGACAAGTATGTATGTTACAATGTATGAACATATGGTATGGCTCTCATAGTCGCTGTAGTGGTTCAGGAAAGATTGATGGAAGAAGTGGTCAGTAAATTCCCGTTTGTAGCTTGGGCCAAGTGAGTCGACAATGGAAGATATGCGCTGAGTCAATTCAGGCCGGTGTTGACAAAACACTGTTACTATCAAATGTTCTATATATTCGCTTGCTGACCTACTAAGTAGAGTACCCACCTCTATGGTACGGATCGGGTCTGCGTCGTGTAGTGCCGCAGAATGGGTTAGTGTAGAGTATGAAATACCGAGAAGGACCAGGTTATTCGTCACAATCCGGTCGAGGAGCGAGGATGGGGCTAAACCAATGCCGCACCAGACCACGGATGAATTTGGTATGGGTTGGCTGGCCTGATCGGAAGTATCATAGGCGGAACCAACAAGCGCGATGATTTCGTTTGAACCGAAATTTGGAAGCAGTACTTCAACAGCGTAATTAGCCGGGGTATGGGGAACATCTGTTGATGTGTCAGGGACGGGTGAGGGTACGGTGGTTCTTCAGCATGCTGGAGAAAAGATCCAAGGTGTTCGTAGAGGGTCCAGATACCGTGGAAGTCGTTGCACTCCTGTAATTGCTGAAGGAGGTCAGGGCCAATGGGCGGCAGTTTTGAACCTACCAGGATGCGTCGAATCAGTTGTTGGATGCAGGTAAAGTGGCTGGTAGTGAACTTGTGGCTACCGGGGCAGACAGGGCAGAGACAGCCGTCGGTGCGGTAGTCGAGCAATGTGAACATGTACGTATTCGTTACAATCATAGCACAGAGCCGGATTGGTGTAGACTCGAAGCAGCGATTGAAGCTGTCGTGTCTGGCTGTGTCTCGGTTTGAGGTTGGTGGTTTACCCATAACCAGTTGGTAGTAGTATTGGCGCCGGGCCATTGCCGCGATCTCCTTGTTGGACCAACGTTTTGTTGAGTTCTTCCTGATGTCGTCACAGCGTTGGCGGAGGGCTATATGGTCGGGTGTACGCCCGCCCGTTTTTTTGTGTACAGTTTTCAGGTGAGCATAGATACTGTACGGGAAGCGCAGTGATGGTTTGTCATCGGCCCAGGCGGGCTGCGTCAGAGGGGTAAGTGGATTTGTGCTGGCCATTGAGTCGAGTTGTATCCCGTAGGCAACCTCCGAGGTAGTCTGCGAATGGTCGCGCGGGGGCAAGGCCGTAAAGCAAGAAAGTTTGTTTGATGTTTGGGGAAACCAAATGCCCGAGGTTATGGCTGGTTTATCCGTGATGATGGCTGCACGATCAAGTGCTGAGTTAAAGCGCTCGAACAGGGGTTGGACGTATTTTTCCATATAGGCGGAGCCCAGGCAAATGTTCTAAAAATATGTAGCCGTGGATCCAATGAGTATTGTTCTGACTCATCACAAGTCGGTGGTATATTTGAGCATTAGCTGATGTATGATAGCCTATAAGCGCGGAAAGATAATACCCAGTCACTAATGCTGATTTTGGGGATCCCGCCATCCAAATCCAATGATTTTTTCTTTTCCTGTATTTTCTTCAGATGGAACTTGAATTAGATATTTGATGTGATTAAAGAGCACTGGGGAGCTGTTAAACAGATTTGAAATTAGGCCTTGTTATAGTCATGAACACTTAGTACTTCTAGTGAAAATTATTGGACAGAGAACAGCTAGATGTATCTCCTCTCTGAAGGTGATCGAGGATACCCTATGCATACTTAGATCAGAGGCAAGAGAATCTGAGTTCAATACTCCTGATAAATGCTAAGTCTGAATAAAATCTAAGACATGCTATATCTATTTTAGTTAGTTTGAAACTTTTACATTTACCTAAAGGTTTACCTTTAATGATGATTTGCTGCAAACGATGAGTTGTTCAGTGATAATCACTAGACAAAGTGCGTTGCTTGATTCATCCTGAAGTTTGTGTAAGATCCACTGAATACTCAATGATTGTGTCAGCCGCCAGAAGAACATAGAGCTGACATTGTATCTGAATACATTCAAGCCACTCAAACACGCAGGGTGTTGCCAGCTGAATCATGGGTCCTTTAATCGCAGAGTACTTCGGACCCAGTGACAAGGCTGAAACCAGTGATTCCATATGTCTGGCGAGGTTGAACCTGTGTACTCAGTAGAGCTGCATTAGGTAATCCTATATTTGGAGTGTTTCGCTCTGAGGATGTGTTATTCCATCTTCAGGGAGAGGTAACGTCGTTCCAAGGTGCCCATAACCAAAACAGACACCAGGGACGTGTTGCTAAAAAATACATTATGTGCAGATCCTAAGACAAAGAAACGGCGTAGCTGTAGTCATTGAACGTGCAGAGTGCATCCTGACGTTATCAACATGAAGGCCAAGGGAGAACAGATATCTTTGTTGAGAGAAAGGTTTAACCCAAAACTATGACAGGTTAAAGCTATTGCACTTCCGGAAGATGCGCAACGAGAGATGCGCCACCTTCATCAATGTCATATCATGCCGATATTCGAATGTATATTTTGTTTGCTTGAAAATAGCAGCACAATCGATGCCGGTGAACCGTTCTCGAATTTGTT
The DNA here is from genome assembly GCA_001586965.3 of Sphaeroforma sirkka. Classification (NCBI taxonomy): domain Eukaryota; class Ichthyosporea; order Ichthyophonida; genus Sphaeroforma; species Sphaeroforma sirkka. The sequence goes on along the minus strand of LUCW03001503.1, from coordinate 13,802 downwards.
ACGAGACTTTCAATTAGCATTGAACTGCCAGGACATTGAAACATCAGCGGCACAGTCATGCTACGATGTCTGGATAATGAGGGACCTATGAGTCTCAGACCACAACAAATAGATATAGCAGAGGAAAGCGAGCTTAGAGAGCTATTGCTAAGAATATAGGATATTCAAATTGTATAATGAGACCAAAACATGCTGTTGAGAGATAGAGAGCTTGCCTAAGATAGATACCATTCTACTGTTCAATCGAGGAAGGAGATATGTAAAGTTCCAAGGAAAGAAATGATGTTTCATAAACATTCGTATTTATTCAAGCTTTAGAATTCTGTCACAATACCATGTTTATTTCCGATATATTCGCTCTATTCTTTGTGTCATTTTGATCATCTCTTCTTCATTTCAGTATCACGCTTTGTCATTGCAACACTGTAGTACAATATGGCTTCGTGGTTTTATATTCACAAAGCCACGTACACACTGGGATTTTTTTGTCCGCCAAAATTATCTCAGATGCTTTGTTACCTTTGTTTTGTGTCACAGATGAAGAACATAATTCTCCAGCTCTTATCATAGGGCATTCAGATATTGCACCTCTCGCGCATTGACGTTGGAGATCGGCTACAGTACTTCTTCGCTCAAAGATGATTTGATTGTTCTGTTTTTACACAACACTACACAGTTACATTATAGATCCTTTCCAACTGCTATACCTATCCGTTAGACCTATATATCATAAATGTATAGAACTGGTATCTTATCACTTTTGATATAGCACGATAGATATGAACGAGTGTACAGTATTAGCTTGTGGGGGCGCCTTTGTGCCTATGCAGGAGATACGTATCAGATGTTCGATGCTGTATCAGTGATGACGTTATGGAGGCATTGTTTTCGCACAGATAATCAATCAATGTACATTTGACGACATGACATGATGGGCACTGCGATACAGATCTTCCACTATTCGCTCTGCTTCGTCTCCGATGTATATAGCACTGTCTCTTGTACCTAAAGCGTCTTCGTTCTTGAGGCAAGGCAGCTTTGCCTTGAGCTGAAGACAGCATATATACAACACCATATCATTATGACAAGCATACTGGGTGACCTCTCAACATATGGACTCACTAAAAAATGATAAAAAACTATTCTGTAGGTTTAAAGTTGCCATTTTCCTGATTTTGCACGATAAAGCACTGTAAACTTCGATGGAAATTACTAGGTTTCAAACTATATTAAACTAAAATACAATTTAGTCAGTTAGGATTTAGCAGTGGTAGCTTGTGTAAGAATGATCGGGACTGCCTCTTGTTAAGAGCCTAAATATCCTCGATCACACAGGGCGTACCTCTAGCTGTTCTTTATTGAATAATTTTCACTAGAAGTACTAAATGTTCATGACCACTTGCCTAATTTGTAAATAGACATAATAACGTAAGTCACGTTAATACATTAGCTGATATAAATAAAGTTCCATCTGAAGAAAAGTTAAAAGAAAAAAAGACTTATTGGATTTTGGAGATTGGCGGGAGGACCAAAATCTATAAGTAGTAGTTCGGAGATTATAAAATTTAGTTTATAATATCCTACATCTACTAATGTCTCAAATAGGTCCAAGTAGATGAGTCATACCAAATACTCAGGCTATTGGAGCCATCAAAGTGAATTTAGAACACTTTGGAAATATTGGAAAAAAGAGCTTGTACTACTAATTATTTAAAATACAAATAAAACCAATGTATTATCTCAATTGATCTTGATATTTTAGACTGACCGGAGGCCGTATTTCTACATAGCCCCCAGTAGCTTTTAGAACTACGAACGTACGTTAATACGATCTAGTTGGTAAAGCGAAAACCAAAGTAAAAAACGGTTTCGGTCATGACTTATCGAGTAAGTATGTGCCTATATGTACGAGTTCAAGACTCATGTTGTACTCTATGTCGTTTAGTATTTGGTCCAGTAACCATTTCCGATGTAGGCGCCTTACGTTTATTATTTGGTAAGGTAATAGCCAAAGGCTGTTGTTCTTCATTAGTAAGTAAGTTTGAACAATTTTCTGCACTGTTGGTAAGCAGATCAGAAAGTTTAGTCACGTAAGTAGGTGGCAAATAGGGAATTTCAGATCCGTCAGGGTTTGTAGTCACCTGAGGAAACCCTTTCGTTTATCTCGTGTGTTCTTATGTAAACGCTTATTCCATTTCTTATTAAAGATACGAAGAAAGTCGCGAGATTCACGAAATGCATCGGAGGTTAGCCAAGCTACTGTCCCATCCATGAAACGGGTCTTGTAGTAAGTGTAACCGTCTTCGGATGTTTTGTCAATTATATCTTTGACTTGTGACTCCATAACTGGTACATCAGAATCAAATGAGCGAGCGAATGAGAGTTCGGAGGTAGGGATACGGTGAGTGCCTAGATTGGTTGCGCTAGTACCATCAATGTTATTCACTTCGTAAGTATCACTCTTCTCATCATGGTAGGAAATAACAAAAGGTCCTATCGTCTTAGAAGAGAGTTCGGTAACGTTGGCGTTTCGATTTATAATGTTAACGTAATCGCCGACTTTGAACTGAACAATGTTCTTAGTGTTATTCCATCGGTCATACGCTTTAAGTAGGACGCGATTCTTGTGCTCGAGTAAACAGGGGTAAAACGTTCTGCATATGCTCGATCTTTTGTAGCCACGGGGTAGCGTGTTTCTCGGGCGCAGTTTTATCAAACGTTGCTTGTAATTCACTATAGCGGCCAAAGAAATAGTGAAACGGAGTGTTCCAGTTTGAGGATTCATGCAGTTATTCATTTGAGTCTGAACCCATTTCAAATGATAAGGCCACATATCCTCAACGTCGTCTAGTGCGGTACGCAAGAGTTTCTTAAGTTCTCTATGACGTGTCTCATTTGCACCCTGCGTTTGAGGTTTGTAAGGAACACCACGCCTATGGGTCATGCCTGATACGAGTAAGTGCCTCCATTACGTCGGTACAAAACTCACTACCGTTATCAGAACATAGTACTCGGGGAAACCGAAGTCATTAAAGACGTGATAGCATAATTCTGCCACTGTTTGTGGACGTTTGTTCGGTATTGCATAAAGCAAGTTATAGCCCGAAGCCACACATAAGAAATGACAGATATATACATCGCCAGTATGCTTGGATCGCGGGAGTTTAACCAAATCGACTATGACTCGGCGCATCGGTTGGTCTTCTGTCACACTTTTAGGGGTGCCCAACCGTATCGCTTGATCTGGTTCTTTTCACAATCAGTACAGCGTCGGTATACTTCACGTATGGTTTCTTTCAGCGCCGGGTGATCAAGCCCTGCACGAATAGCCATTTTATAAGTATGCTCATATGCTCGATGCGTTAAATTATGTATAATTTTAACTCTACTTTCGAGCTCCTCTAAGTCAGTCAGATTCTGCGTAACGCTGGCTGGATGAACCATAGTCCTGTTGGAAAGGGCAACCTCAGTATCAGGAGGGGTAGAGTCCTGAGATACATAATTGACAACATTGGATTGATTGTTGAAGTATCTTCTTCAGTTGTTTCGCAACTCCTGGCTGTTCTTTAAGCAGCGCTTTAAGTAGTTGAGTGCGAGCTTCAGGTTCTCTTAGAGTTTTGAGTCTTTGATCCATGGCCTTAGCTAGTTCCATGTTTTTTTACGATCTAATGCCGTTTCAATCGGCATTACCTCGACTGCAATCTTGTTGGGTGCATGTGTTGTACGAGTCTTGAGCTTTTGTTCAAACTCTTTAGACTCCTCTAGTTTAGCTAAGAATTCGGTTGAGGGTTTCCACTTAGTGGTACCTGCAGGACCGATGCGACAAACAATGGTGTGTTTCCAAGGCGTCTTCTTAATAGAATAGGATCCCTGATACAAGAACGTGTCGGTTTCACGGTCGACATAAATAGGTTTCGTCTTGAATCATATTAATTAAATCACGTATCCATGGGTCGGAGTTACGTAAGGGACAACACAGCGTAATGGTAGATTTAGTAATATTAACATAATTTAACAACTGTGCGATAAGTTGACAAGGTGGGTTAGCCCACGCATTATGCTTTTGATAAGTCAAGCTGAAATGCATCACCTTTAGGATGAGTCAACGACCTATATTCAGAAACCTGTTTGTTATGTTCTGCGGCGAACATATCAACAGTAAATGGACCCCATCGTGATTGAGCGAGGTTAAACCATTTCTTATTTAGCATCCAATCGGTTGCTAATAACTCTTTGACTGTTTTCTGGTAGTCGGGCACAAGTCGAGAGCATGTCAGGAAGATGGTTATGTATTCCTGGAATGTGTGTTATATTAAAAGCGAACTTGGCAATAATGTCATGCCAGCGGCTCACCAACTGTGAATCAGGGTTCATATCTTTTAAGTATGTTAAAGACTTTTGATCACAGGCGACAGTAAAGTAACTTCCATAAAGGTAGTCTTTAAACTGTCTTAGCGCAGTAACTATAGCAAGGAGCTCTTGTTTAACGGTAGGGTAATTCCGTTGACTCTTATTATAACTCTTGCTAAAGAATTGTATGTAGCGCGGTTTACCATTTATCGTTTGGTAAAGCACTCCACCTACCGCTCGATCTGAAGCGTCGGTTGCTACTTGGAATGGGACACCATCCACAGGGTACTGCATGATGGGTGCGTCCATTACTTTACTTTTGACTAGTTTAAATGCATCATCACATTCTTTAGTCCAAAGCTTTCCCAAAGGTCCTTTGTGCAGCCGTAGGTGACTGAAAGGCTTTAAGTAATGAGAAAGATGCGGTACCGAATCCGAGAAGAAGTTAACAAACCCACACACAGAGTTCACATCTCTTCCAGTAATTGGTGTTGATAAATCCAACAGAAACTGTTTCTTGCCAGGATCAATTTCTACCCCTGCTGCAGATACTTTGTAGCCAAGTAAGTGTATAGTATCTTTAGCAAAAGAACACTTGTCTTCGTTAATCTTAAGTTTAGCATGATTAAGTCGCTTTAAGACTTCTTTAACGAGTTTAGCATGTTCATGTGCTGTCTTTGTAAAGATAACTATATCATCTAAATAGACTGATACGTTATACGACAGGTCCGCAAATAGTTCCATCATAACTTGTTGGAAGAAAGAAGGTAACATGTGTAAGCCTTCAGGTGCACCTTTAAACTGGTACTTCTTACCTTGCCAAGTAAAGGAAAAGTATTTCCTATGAGGCTCATATATCTGTAGTTGATGGAATGCAGCTTTTAAGTCTATCTTGGAAAGATAGTCGCACCCTCCATTTTGCGTAGTATCTCGCTTATCTTAGGTAAGGGAAAACTATGTTGCGGAATTAGTTTGTTGATTGGCGACAGGTCTAGTACTACTCTTGTTTTACTAAACGTTCCATCAGATTTATATTGATCGACCGCTAAGAGAGCTAAGTTAACTGGGGTTGCATCATAATTGATTTCAATTAGACCCTGTTTTAACCAATCTTCGATTTGGGTTTTGACAACGTCTTTGTGTCTCCAACTCACGTAGTTATGTGAAGGACACTTTAACTTAGAGAAGTCGACGTTTGTTAAGTCAAGTCTAACGTACCCATTAGAGAACTTAAACATACACCAGTCAGTTATTGCAATCTTCCTGTTTTGTATAATTAAGTCCATAATTATATCGGTGAAGTGCGGAATCATATCCTTTGCTTCACCTTCCGGAGGTTTAGGTATCTTTAACATATTATCATCTGACTGATCTTTATTCGGGTCTAGCCCATTAGGCAGACCAGTGAGTGTTATACCTAAACTGAGAAGATCAGTCATACCTATAATTAAATCGTATTTCTGAGACATGTCAGTAACGATTAGGTGAGTCTTCACTTCTCTTCTATCTGACAGCATTATGTGTGCATAGTCAATGGCTTGTTCGCAAGTAGTAACTTTGCCATTTCCCAAGATTAAATCAGTTGTTTCGTTATGGACAGCCATATCTGTAGCGTAGGCTACTCGGCATGAGATAGCAGAGACTTCAGCCCCTGGATCAAATAGTGCCATAACTTTTTCTCCATTTACGAAAACTGTTTGAAAGATACGTTCATCTCCTTTGGTATAGATTTTATTGAACATTTTCTCATAATCTTGCTCTAGTGCGCACATATGGTACTGTCAGTGCTTAACTTGGACGTCTGGTAAGTCCTTGCAATCCTCTTTGTGCCAACCGTTAGTACCCTTGCAAGTAGCACACTCTTTCATATAGTGTCCAAAATCTGGCTTGCCTGGTGCACACTTAACAGGGTCGTGTCTACCATTCCACTTGCCATTACGTTTTGTGAGGTTGTAACCACACTTCTTGCAAGGCGCTCTCACCTTCTTATCACCTTTCGGTTCGGTAGAAGTAGAGCCAGTACCCCCTCCAGTAGTAGTGCGAGGTTTCTTAGTACTACGCGCAGTATTAGTCTCTACTGCGTTTCGCTTAGTGGGCTGGGTGTAGCTCGTGGTACTAAGTACTCTAGTAGAGGAATTGGTATGCTTGTGTACTATCTTCTCAAAGACAGACCAAGGCATAGATCGCAAATCACCATAGGCGATGATGTCATCATTGACTTTCTTAAAGAGGTTAGCTCCCAGAGTCTCCATCATCTGACAAATTAATAAATATTCGCCAGTATAGGTACGACCACCCATCCGAGTATTCATATGTGTCATATGAGCTAGAGCACCTCGAATAGTGGTATCGTTCGCAAAGAACTTGCGAGACTCTAGAAGTTCACGGTCACGTGCATCTTCAAAAAAAAAGGTGTTAAGTATATTATCACGCAACTGGTGCCAGGGTAGGGCTTTCCAGTTGGGCTCATGAGCCTTCAAGATAGTTCGCCATTCACCTGGCTCACAGAAATGAATAAAGGCATTCATCATCTGCTTATCCCTAAGGCTGGCAGACTCCTTAAGTTGGTCGAAGGCCTTCAGTGTCTCCACTGTACTCTCATTAGTAGAGAAATCGACCTCAGCCTGCGCGTTACCTAGCTGCTTTATAAAGCTTGGTTCTAAGTGTTCACGAGGCTCATGCTCAGTGCTACGGGCTGCTAGTGCCAAGATGGTGTCTATTTCCTTTCTCTTGTTATCGATTAGATAGCGAATGTTATCCGCTTTCCTATCGTCAAGGTCAGAGTCATTCAATAGACGGTCCTCAAGGACTTGCATACCAGAGCGTAATAGCCTGAGACGAGTATGTCTGGTTCTCACTTCCTCATCCTCAGGATTAGAGCGGGAACTCTCTAACGAGGTACTGGTGTAGCGATTGCCAAAATCGTGATTACCAGGGTTAGTTGGCAAATGAGGGTCGATATTACGAGGATGGTAAGCCTCATCGAGTTCCATACGATCATATCCTCTGACAGGGTTAGGTTTGTCAAGAGGATGGTCGATGGTAGCATCAGAGCTATAGAGATTAAATTTTGAAATATTATCTCTCTCGCCAGTGGTAACTGGCTTAGTGGTAAACATACTGGCTGGTAAACCAGTAGGTCTCGGGTTCGAAACCCGGCCCGAATTTTTTTTCTTCTTCGGTATAGGAAGAATATCAGCCAAGTGGGACACGATAGAGGGTCCACAACTGCCTGCTGCCGCTAGCTCCTTCAAGAGCGCTTCAGTGCGGTTCAATTGGCGTCGAGATTGAGAGGATCCAACCACTGTTGTCGAGTTATGGCGTCCTCAGCTTCGGCCCCAAGATTTGAGCTGAATGGAATGGCTTCTCCATCGATGGCGAAACCGAAATTTTCGGACAGGTCCAATACTTCCTTTTCACGCCGGATTTGTGCTGGAGTGTCCTTTAGATGTGGAGTTATAATGCCCCCGACATTCGTATCCACGAATTTTCCAGCCTTTCGACGTTTATCCCCAATATTTGACGGCACGTGGTCAGGGGCAAGCTGGGGTCCTGAGCTTCACTCCTAGGTGATACACGGACGCTGGCGAGCCTTTCCGCGGTAGTAGATACCTCTTCTTCCAAGGCTTTAGGATCCGACGAGTCATCCTCAGAATAATCCTCTGTACCAACCTCAGAATTTGCTTCCCCAACAGTATCCTCGGCAGGCTCAACTCCAGACAGGCTAGGTGTTTCCACAGGGACCTCAGGAACCTCGGCAGGCTTAGCAGGCTTAGAGCTAGCGGCTCCCTTGCCTTTAGAAGTACCCTTAGCCATAGTATTTGCTGGATAGTAAATCGATGTCAGACAGTCTAGAAGCAGTACACTACTGTAACTACTATATAACTGAAAAATATGTAAACTTCGATGGAAATTACTAGGTTTCAAACTATATTAAACTAAAATACAATTTAGTCAGTTAGGATTTAGCAGTGGTAGCTTGTGTAAGAATGATCGGGACTGCCTCTTGTTAAGAGCCTAAATATCCTCGATCACACAGGGCGTACCTCTAGCTGTTCTTTATTGAATAATTTTCACTAGAAGTACTAAGTGTTCATGACCACTTGCCTAATTTGTAAATAGACATAATAACGTAAGTCACGTTAATACATTAGCTGATATAAATAAAGTTCCATCTGAAGAAAAGTTAAAAAAAAAGAAAAAAGACTTATTGGATTTTGGAGATTGGCGGGAGGACCAAAATCTATAAGTAGTAGTTCGGAGATTATAAAATTTAGTTTATAATATCCTACATCTACTAATGTCTCAAATAGGTCCAAGTAGATGAGTCATACCAAATACTCAGGCTATTGGAGCCATCAAAGTGAATTTAGAACACTTTGGAAATATTGGAAAAAGAGCTTGTACTAAATTATTTAAAAATACAAATAAAAAACCAATGTATTATCTCAATTGATCTTGATATTTTAGACTGACCGGAGGCCGTATTTCTACATAGCCCCAGTAGCTTTTAGAACTACGAACGTACGTTAAGATACGATCTAGTTGGTAAAGCGAAAACCAAAGTAAAAAAAACGTTTCGGTCATGACTTATCGAGTAAGTATGTGCCTATATGTACGAGTTCAAGACTCATGTTGTACTCTATGTCGTTTAGTATTTGGTCCAGTAACCATTTCCGATGTAGGCGCCTTACGTTTATTATTTGGTAAGGTAATAGCCAACTGTTCTTCATTAGTAAGTAAGTTTGAACAATTTTTCTGCACTGTTGGTAAGCAGATCAGAAAGTTTAGTCACGTAGGAAGTAGGTGGCAAATAGGGAATTTCAGATCCGTCAGGGTTTGTAGTCACCTGAGGAAACCCTTTTCGTTTATCTCGTGTGTTCTTATGTAAACGCTTATTCCATTTCTTATTAAAGATACGAAGAAAGTCGCGAGATTCACGAAATGCATCGGAGGTTAGCCAAGCTACTGTCCCATCCATGAAACGGGTCTTGTAGTAAGTGTAACCGTCTTCGGATGTTTTGTCAATTATATCTTTGACTTGTGACTCCATAACTGGTACATCAGAATCAAATGAGCGAGCGAATGAGAGTTCGGAGGTAGGGATACGGTGAGTGCCTAGATTGGTTGCGCTAGTACCATCAATGTTATTCACTTCGTAAGTATCACTCTTCTCATCATGGTAGGAAATAACAAAAGGTCCTATCGTCTTTAGAAGAGAGTTCGGTAACGTTGGCGTTTCGATTTTTATAATGTTAACGTAATCGCCGACTTTGAACTGAACAATGTTCTTAGTGTTATTCCATCGGTCATACGCTTTAAGTAGGACGCGATTTTTTGTGCTCGAGTAAACAGGGGTAAACAACGTTCTGCATATGCTCGATCTTTTGTAGCCACGGGGTAGCGTGTTTCTCGGGCGCAGTTTTATCAAACGTTGCTTGTAATTCACTATAGCGGCCAAAGAAATAGTGAAACGGAGTGTTCCAGTTTGAGGATTCATGCAGTTATTCATTTGAGTCTGAACCCATTTCAAATGATAAGGCCACATATCCTCAACGTCGTCTAGTGCGGTACGCAAGAGTTTCTTAAGTTCTCTATGACGTGTCTCATTTGCACCCTGCGTTTGAGGTTTGTAAGGAACACCACGCCTATGGGGGTCATGCCTGATACGAGTATAAGTGCCTCCATTACGTCGGTACAAAACTCACTACCGTTATCAGAACATAGTACTCGGGGGAACCGAAGTCATTAAAGACGTGATAGCATAATTCTGCCACTGTTTGTGGACGTTTGTTCGGTATTGCATAAAGCAAGTTATAGCCCGAAGCCACACATAAGAAATGACAGATATATACATCGCCAGTATGCTTGGATCGCGGGAGTTTAACCAAATCGACTATGACTCGGCGCATCGGTTGGTCTTCTGTCACACTTTTAGGGGTGCCCAACCGTATCGCTTGATCTGGTTCTTTTCACAATCAGTACAGCGTCGGTATACTTCACGTATGGTTTCTTTCAGCGCCGGGTGATCAAGCCCTGCACGAATAGCCATTTTATAAGTATGCTCATATGCTCGATGCGTTAAATTATGTATAATTTTAACTCTACTTTCGAGCTCCTCTAAGTCAGTCAGATTCTGCGTAACGCTGGCTGGATGAACCATAGTCCTGTTGGAAAGGGCAACCTCAGTATCAGGAGGGGTAGAGTCCTGAGATACATAATTGACAACATTGGATTGTTGAAGTATCTTCTTCAGTTGTTTCGCAACTCCTGGCTGTTCTTAAGCAGCGCTTTAAGTAGTTGAGTGCGAGCTTCAGGTTCTCTTAGAGTTTTGAGTCTTTGATCCATGGCCTTAGCTAGTTCCATGTTTTTACGATCTAATGCCGTTTCAATCGGCATTACCTCGACTGCAATCTTGTTGGGTGCATGTGTTGTACGAGTCTTGAGCTTTTGTTCAAACTCTTTAGACTCCTCTAGTTTAGCTAAGAATTCGGTTGAGGGTTTCCACTTAGTGGTACCTGCAGGACCGATGCGACAAACAATGGTGTGTTTCCAAGGCGTCTTCTTAATAGAATAGGATCCCTGATACAAGAACGTGTCGGTTTCACGGTCGACATAAATAGGTTCGTCTTGAATCATATTAATTAAATCACGTATCCATGGGTCGGAGTTACGTAAGGGACAACACAGCGTAATGGTAGATTTCGTAATATTAACATAATTTAACAACTGTGCGATAAGTTGACAAGGTGGGTTAGCCCACGCATTATGCTTTGATAAGTCAAGCTGAAATGCATCACCTTTAGGATGAGTCAACGACCTATATTCAGAAACCTGTTTGTTATGTTCTGCGGCGAACATATCAACAGTAAATGAACCCCATCGTGATTGAGCGAGGTTAAACCATTTCTTATTTAGCATCCAATCGGTTGCTAATAACTCTTTGACTGTTTTCTGGTAGTCGGGCACAAGTCGAGAGAGCATGTCAGGAAGATGGTTATGTATTCCTGGAATGTGTGTTATATTAAAGGCGAACTTGGCAATAATGTCATGCCAGCGGCTCACCAACTGTGAATCAGGGTTCATATCTTTTAAGTATGTTAAAGACTTTTGATCACAGGCGACAGTAAAGTAACTTCCATAAAGGTAGTCTTTAAACTGTCTTAGCGCAGTAACTATAGCAAGGAGCTCTTGTTTAACGGTAGGGTAATTCCGTTGACTCTTATTATAACTCTTGCTAAAGAATTGTATGTAGCGCGGTTTTACCATTTATCGTTTGGTAAAGCACTCCACCTACCGCTCGATCTGAAGCGTCGGTTGCTACTTGGAATGGGACACCATCCACAGGGTACTGCATGATGGGTGCGTCCATTACTTTACTTTTGACTAGTTTAAATGCATCATCACATTCTTTAGTCCAAAGCTTTCCCAAAGGTCCTTTGTGCAGCCGTAGGTGACTGAAAGGCTTTAAGTAATGAGAAAGATGCGGTACCAGAATCCGAGAAGAAGTTAACAAACCCACACAGAGTTCACATCTCTTCCAGTATTTGGTGTTGATAAATTCAACAGCAGAAACTGTTTCTTGCCAGGATCAATTTCTACCCCTGCTGCAGATGTCTTTGTAGCCAATCACCCCATCGTGATTGAGCGAGGTTAAACCATTTCTTATTTAGCATCCAATCGGTTGCTAATAACTCCACAACTGCTGCTGCCGCTAGCTCCTTCCAAGAACGCTTCAGTGCGGTTCAATTGGCGTCGAGATTGAGAGGATCCAACCACTCGTTGTCGAGTTATGGCGTCCTCAGCTTCTGCCCCAAGATTTGAGCTGAATGGAATGGCTTCTCCATCGATGGCAGAAACCGAAATTTCGGACAGGTCCAATACTTTCCTTTTCACTAGCTGGATTTGTGCTGGAAGTGTCCTTTAGATGTGGAGTTATAATGCCCCCGACATTCGTATCCATCCACGAATTTTCCAGCCTTTCGACGTTTATCCCAATATTTGACGGCACGTGGTCAGGGGCAAGCTGGGGTCCTGAGCTTCACTCTAGGTGATACACGGACGCTGGCGAGCCTTTCCGCATGATAGTAGATACCTCTTCTTCCAAGGCTTTAGGATCCGACGAGTCATCCTCAGAATAATCCTCTGTACCAACCTCAAGAATTTGCTTCCCCCAACAGTATCCTCGGCAGGCTCAACTCCAGACAGGCTAGGTGTTTCCACAGGGACCTCCCAGGAACCTCGGCAGGCTTGAGTAGCAGGCTTAGAGCTAGCGGCTCCCTTGCCTTTAGAAGCATTACCCATAGCCATAGTATTTGCTGGATAGTAAATCGATGTCAGACAGTCTAGAAAGCAGTACACTACTGTAGCTACTATTTAACTGAAAAAATATGTAAACTTCACGATGGAAATTACTAGGTTTCAAACTATATTAAACTAGAATACAATTTAGTCAGTTAGGATTTTGCAGTGGTAGCTTGTGTAAGAATGATCGGGACTGCCTCTTGTTAAGAGTCTAAATATCCTCGATCACACAGGGCGTACCTCTAGCTGTTCTTTATTGAATAATTTTCACTAGAAGTACTAAGTGTTCATGACCACTTGCCTAATTTGTAAAATAGACATAATAACGTAAGTCACGTTAATATATTAGCTGATATAAATAAAGTTCCATCTGAAGAAAAGTTAAAAAAAAAAAAAGACTTATTAGATTTTGGAGATTGGCGGGAGGACCAAAATCTATAAGTAGTAGTTCGGAGATTATAAAATTTAGTTTATAATATCCTACATCTACTAATGTCTCAAATAGGTCCAAGTAGACGAGTCATACCCAAATACTCAGGCTATTGGAGCCATCAAAAGTAATTTAGAACACTTTGGAAATATTGGAAAAAAGAGCTTGTACTAAATTATTTAAAATACAAATAAAAACCAATGTATTATCTCAATTGATCTTGATATTTTAGACTGACCGGAGGCCGTATTTCTACACTAAGTAGAGTACCCACCTCTGTGGTACGGATCAGGTCTGCGCCGTGTAGTGCCGCGGAATGGGTTAGTGCAGAGTATATGAAATACCGAGAAGGACCAGGTTATCCGTCATAATCCGGTCGAGAGCAATCATGTAGAGGTAAAGCCAATACCGCACCAGACCACGGATGAATTCAGTATGTTTTTTTGGTTGTCCTGGATCAGAAAGTATCAGGTTTGAACCAAAATTTGGAGATATGCTTCAAACAGCGTGATTTGCCGAACATCTGCTGGTGTGTCAAAGACAGGTGAGGTACAGTGGTTCTTCAACATGCTGGAGAAAGATCCAGGTCAGGGCCAATGAGCGGCAGTTTTGGACCTACTAGGATGCGTCAAAGTCGTCAGTGCAGTAGTCGAGCAATGAACGTGTACGTATTTTTTTAATCATAGCACAGAGCCGGATTGGTGTAGACTCGAAGCAG
>LUCW03001502.1:50000-63927 GCA_001586965.3 Sphaeroforma sirkka | reverse complement strand
AACTAAAAATACAATTTAGTCAGTTAGATTTAGCAGTGGTAGCTTGTGTAAGAATGATCGGGACCGCCTCTTGTTAAGAGCCTAAATATCCTCGATCACACAGGGCGTACCTCTAGCTGTTCTTTATTGAATAATTTTCACTAGAAGTACTAAATGTTCATGACCACTTGCCTAATTTGTAAATAGACATAATAACGTAAGTCACGTTAATACATTAGCTGATATAAATAAAGTTCCATCTGAAGAAAAGTTAAAAAAAAAAAAAGACTTATTGGATTTTGAGATTGGCGGAGGACCAAAATCAATAAGTAGTAGTTCGAGATTATAAAATTTAGTTTATAATATCCTACATCTACTAATGTCTCAAATAGGTCCAAGTAGATGAGTCATACCAAATACTCAGGCTATTGGAGCCATCAAAGTGAATTTAGAACACTTTGGAAATATTGGAAAAAGAGCTTGTACTAATTATTTAAAATACAAATAAAACCAATGTATTATCTCAATTGATCTTGATATTTTAGACTGACCGGAGGCCGTATTTCTACATAGCCCCAGTAGCTTTTAGAACTACGAACGTACGTTAAGATACGATCTAGTTGGTAAAGCGAAAACCAAAGTAAAAAACGGTTTCGGTCATGACTTATCGAGTAAGTATGTGCCTATATGTACGAGTTCAAGACTCATGTTGTACTTCTATGTCGTTTAGTATTTGGTCCAGTAACCATTTCCGATGTAGGCGCCTTACGTTTATTATTTGGTAAGGTATTAGCCAAAGGCTGTTCTTCATTAGTAAGTAAGTTTGAACAATTTTCTGCACTGTTGGTAAGCAGATCAGAAAGTTTAGTCACGTAGGAAGTAGGTGGCAAATAGGGAATTTCAGATCCGTCAGGGTTTGTAGTCACCTGAGGAAACCCTTTTCGTTTATCTCGTGTGTTCTTATGTAAACGCTTATTCCATTTCTTATTAAAGATACGAAGAAAGTCGCGAGATTCACGAAATGCATCGGAGGTTAGCCAAGCTACTGTCCCATCCATGAAACGGGTCTTGTAGTAAGTGTAACCGTCTTCGGATGTTTTGTCAATTATATCTTTGACTTGTGACTCCATAACTGGTACATCAGAATCAAATGAGCGAGCGAATGAGAGTTCGGAGGTAGGGATACGGTGAGTGCCTAGATTGGTTGCGCTAGTACCATCAATGTTATTCACTTCGTAAGTATCACTCTTCTCATCATGGTAGGAAATAACAAAAGGTCCTATCGTCTTAGAAGAGAGTTCGGTAACGTTGGCGTTTCGATTTATAATGTTAACGTAATCGCCGACTTTGAACTGAACAATGTTCTTAGTGTTATTCCATCGGTCATACGCTTTAAGTAGGACGCGATTCTTGTGCTCGAGTAAACAGGGGTAAACAACGTTCTGCATATGCTCGATCTTTGTAGCCACGGGGTAGCGTGTTTCTCGGGCGCAGTTTTATCAAACGTTGCTTGTAATTCACTATAGCGGCCAAAGAAATAGTGAAACGGAGTGTTCCAGTTTGAGGATTCATGCAGTTATTCATTTGAGTCTGAACCCATTTCAAAATGATAAGGCCACATATCCTCAACGTCGTCTAGTGCGGTACGCAAGAGTTTCTTAAGTTCTCTATGACGTGTCTCATTTGCACCCTGCGTTTGAGGTTTGTAAGGAACACCACGCCTATGGGTCATGCCTGATACGAGTATAAGTGCCTCCATTACGTCGGTACAAAACTCACTACCGTTATCAGAACATAGTACTCGGGGAAACCCGAAGTCATTAAAGACGTGATAGCATAATTCTGCCACTGTTTGTGGACGTTTGTTCGGTATTGCATAAAGCAAGTTATAGCCCGAAGCCACACATAAGAAATGACAGATATATACATCGCCAGTATGCTTGATCGCGGAGTTTAACCAAATCGACTATGACTCGGCGCATCGGTTGGTCTTCTGTCACACTTTTAGGGGTGCCCAACCGTATCGCTTGATCTGGTTCTTTTCACAATCAGTACAGCGTCGGTATACTTCACGTATGGTTTCTTTCAGCGCCGGGTGATCAAGCCCCTGCACGAATAGCCATTTTATAAGTATGCTCATATGCTCGATGCGTTAAATTATGTATAATTTTAACTCTACTTTCGAGCTCCTCTAAGTCAGTCAGATTCTGCGTAACGCTGGCTGGATGAACCATAGTCCTGTTGGAAAGGGCAACCTCAGTATCAGGAGGGGTAGAGTCCTGAGATACATAATTGACAACATTGGATTGTTGAAGTATCTTCTTCAGTTGTTTCGCAACTCCTGGCTGTTCTTTAAGCAGCGCTTTAAGTAGTTGAGTGCGAGCTTCAGGTTCTCTTAGAGTTTTGAGTCTTTGATCCATGGCCTTAGCTAGTTCCATGTTTTTACGATCTAATGCCGTTTCAATCGGCATTACCTCGACTGCAATCTTGTTGGGTGCATGTGTTGTACGAGTCTTGAGCTTTTGTTCAAACTCTTTAGACTCCTCTAGTTTAGCTAAGAATTCGGTTGAGGGTTTCCACTTAGTGGTACCTGCAGGACCGATGCGACAAACAATGGTGTGTTTCCAAGGCGTCTTCTTAATAGAATAGGATCCCTGATACAAGAACGTGTCGGTTTCACGGTCGACATAAATAGGTTCGTCTTGAATCATATTAATTAAATCACGTATCCATGGGTCGGAGTTACGTAAGGGACAACACAGCGTAATGGTAGATTTAGTAATATTAACATAATTTAACAACTGTGCGATAAGTTGACAAGGTGGGTTAGCCCACGCATTATGCTTTGATAAGTCAAGCTGAAATGCATCACCTTTAGGATGAGTCAACGACCTATATTCAGAAACCTGTTTGTTATGTTCTGCGGCGAAACATATCAACAGTAAATGGACCCCATCGTGATTGAGCGAGGTTAAACCATTTCTTATTTAGCATCCAATCGGTTGCTAATAACTCTTTGACTGTTTTCTGGTAGTCGGGCACAAGTCGAGAGAGCATGTCAGGAAGATGGTTATGTATTCCTGGAATGTGTGTTATATTAAAAGCGAACTTGGCAATAATGTCATGCCAGCGGCTCACCAACTGTGAATCAGGGTTCATATCTTTAAGTATGTTAAAGACTTTTGATCACAGGCGACAGTAAAGTAACTTCCATAAAGGTAGTCTTTAAACTGTCTTAGCGCAGTAACTATAGCAAGGAGCTCTTGTTTAACGGTAGGGTAATTCCGTTGACTCTTATTATAACTCTTGCTAAAGAATTGTATGTAGCGCGGTTTACCATTTATCGTTTGGTAAAGCACTCCACCTACCGCTCGATCTGAAGCGTCGGTTGCTACTTGAATGGGACACCATCCACAGGGTACTGCATGATGGGTGCGTCCATTACTTTACTTTTGACTAGTTTAAATGCATCATCACATTCTTTAGTCCAAAGCTTTCCCCAAAGGTCCTTTGTGCAGCCGTAGGTGACTGAAAGGCTTTAAGTAATGAGAAAGATGCGGTACCGAATCCGAGAAGAAGTTAACAAACCCACACACAGAGTTCACATCTCTTCCAGTAATTGGTGTTGATAAATCCAACAGAAACTGTTTCTTGCCAGGATCAATTTCTACCCCTGCTGCAGATACTTTGTAGCCAAGTAAGTGTATAGTATCTTTAGCAAAAGAACACTTGTCTTCGTTAATCTTAAGTTTAGCATGATTAAGTCGCTTTAAGACTTCTTTAACGAGTTTAGCATGTTCATGTGTTGTCTTTGTAAAGATAACTATATCATCTAAATAGACTGATACGTTATACGACAGGTCCGCAAATAGTTCCATCATAACTTGTTGGAAGAAAGAAGGTAACATGTGTAAGCCTTCAGGTGCACCTTTAAACTGGTACTTCTTACCTTGCCAAGTAAAGGAAAAGTATTTCCTATGAGGCTCATATATCTGTAGTTGATGGAATGCAGCTTTTAAGTCTATCTTGAAAAGATAGTCGCACCTCCATTTTATGTAGTATCTCGCTTATCTTAGGTAAGGGAAAACTATGTTGCGGAATTAGTTTGTTGATTGGCGACAGGTCTAGTACTACTCTTGTTTTACTAAACGTTCCATCAGATTTATATTGATCGACCGCTAAGAGAGCTAAGTTAACTGGGGTTGCATCATAATTGATTTCAATTAGACCCTGTTTTAACCAATCTTCGATTTGGGTTTTGACAACGTCTTTGTGTCTCCAACTCACGTAGTTATGTGAAGGACACTTTAAACTTAGAGAAGTCGACGTTTGTTAAGTCAAGTCTAACGTACCCATTAGAGAACTTAAACATACACCAGTCAGTTATTGCAATCTTCCTGTTTTGTATAATTAAGTCCATAATTATATCGGTGAAGTGCGGAATCATATCCTTTGCTTCACCTTCCGGAGGTTTAGGTATCTTTAACATATTATCATCTGACTGATCTTTATTCGGGTCCAGCCCATTAGGCAGACCAGTGAGT
The DNA here is from genome assembly GCA_001586965.3 of Sphaeroforma sirkka. Taxonomy (NCBI): domain Eukaryota; class Ichthyosporea; order Ichthyophonida; genus Sphaeroforma; species Sphaeroforma sirkka. Next base: position 59,404 of record LUCW03001502.1, on the reverse strand, counting down.
GTTATACCTAAACTGAGAAGATCAGTCATACCTATAATTAAATCGTATTTCTGAGACATGTCAGTAACGATTAGGTGAGTCTTCACTTCTCTTCTATCTGACAGCATTATGTGTGCATAGTCAATGGCTTGTTCGCAAGTAGTAACTTTGCCATTTCCCAAGATTAAATCAGTTGTTTCGTTATGGACAGCCATATCTGTAGCGTAGGCTACTCGGCATGAGATAGCAGAGACTTCAGCCCCTGATCAAATAGTGCCATAACTTTTTCTCCATTTACGAAAACTGTTTGAAAGATACGTTCATCTCCTTTGGTATAGATTTTATTGAACATTTTCTCATAATCTTGCTCTAGTGCGCACATATGGTACTGTCAGTGCTTAACTTGACGTCTGGTAAGTCCTTGCAATCCTCTTTGTGCCAACCGTTAGTACCCTTGCAAGTAGCACACTCTTTCATATAGTGTCCAAAATCTGGCTTGCCTGGTGCACACTTAACAGGGTCGTGTCTACCATTCCACTTGCCATTACGTTTTGTGAGGTTGTAACCACACTTCTTGCAAGGCGCTCTCACCTTCTTATCACCTTCGGTTCGGTAGAAGTAGAGCCAGTACCCCTCCAGTAGTAGTGCGAGGTTTCTTAGTACTACGCGCAGTATTAGTCTCTCACTGCGTTTCGCTTAGTGGGCTGGGTGTAGCTCGTGGTACTAAGTACTCTAGTAGAGGAATTGGTATGCTTGTGTACTATCTTCTCAAAGACAGACCAAGGCATAGATCGCAAATCACCATAGGCGATGATGTCATCATTGACTTTCTTAAAGAGGTTAGCTCCCAGAGTCTCCATCATCTGACAAATTAATAAATATTCGCCAGTATAGGTACGACCACCCATCCGAGTATTCATATGTGTCATATGAGCTAGAGCACCTCGAATAGTGGTATCGTTCGCAAAGAACTTGCGAGACTCTAGAAGTTCACGGTCACGTGCATCTTCAAAAAAAAGGTGTTAAGTATATTATCACGCAACTGGTGCCAGGGTAGGGCTTTCCAGTTGGGCTCATGAGCCTTCAAGATAGTTCGCCATTCACCTGGCTCACAGAAATGAATAAAGGCATTCATCATCTGCTTATCCCTAAGGCTGGCAGACTCCTTAAGTTGGTCGAAGGCCTTCAGTGTCTCCACTGTACTCTCATTAGTAGAGAAATCGACCTCAGCCTGCGCGTTACCTAGCTGCTTTATAAAGCTTGGTTCTAAGTGTTCACGAGGCTCATGCTCAGTGCTACGGGCTGCTAGTGCCAAGATGGTGTCTATTTCCTTTCTCTTGTTATCGATTAGATAGCGAATGTTATCCGCTTTCCTATCGTCAAGGTCAGAGTCATTCAATAGACGGTCCTCAAGGACTTGCATACCAGAGCGTAATAGCCTGAGACGAGTATGTCTGGTTCTCACTTCCTCATCCTCAGGATTAGAGCGGGAACTCTCTAACGAGGTACTGGTGTAGCGATTGCCAAAAATCGTGATTACCAGGGTTAGTTGGCAAATGAGGGTCGATATTACGAGGATGGTAAGCCTCATCGAGTTCCATACGATCATATCCTCTGACAGGGTTAGGTTTGTCAAGAGGATGGTCGATGGTAGCATCAGAGCTATAGAGATTAAATTTTGAAATATTATCTCTCTCGCCAGTGGTAACTGGCTTAGTGGTAAACATACTGGCTGGTAAACCAGTAGGTCTCGGGTTCGAAACCCGGCCCGAATTTTTTCTTCTTCGGTATAGGAAGAATATCAGCCAAGTGGGACACGATAGAGGGGTCCACAACTGCTGCTGCCGCTAGCTCCTTCAAGAGCGCTTCAGTGCGGTTCAATTGGCGTCGAGATTGAGAGGATCCAGCCACTCGTTGTCGAGTTATGGCGTCCTCAGCTTCGGCCCCAAGATTTGAGCTGAATGGAATGGCTTCTCCATCGATGGCGAAACCGAAATTTTCGGACAGGTCCAATACTTCCTTTTCACTCCGGATTTGTGCTGGAGTGTCCTTTAGATGTGGAGTTATAATGCCCCCCCCGACATTCGTATCCACGAATTTTCCAGCCTTTCGACGTTTATCCCCACATTTGACGGCACGTGGTCAGGGGGCAAGCTGGGGTCCTGAGCTTCACTCCTAGGTGATACACGGACGCTGGCGAGCCTTTCCGCGGTAGTAGATACCTCTTCTTCCAAGGCTTTAGGATCCGACGAGTCATCCTCAGAATAATCCTCTGTACCAACCTCAGAATTTGCTTCCCCAACAGTATCCTCGGCAGGCTCAACTCCAGACAGGCTAGGTGTTTCCACAGGGACCTCAGGAACCTCGGCAGGCTTAGCAGGCTTAGAGCTAGCGGCTCCCTTGCCTTTAGAAGTACCCTTAGCCATAGTATTTGCTGGATAGTAAATCGATGTCAGACAGTCTAGAAGCAGTACACTACTGTAACTACTATTTAACTGAAAAATATGTAAACTTCGATGGAAATTACTAGGTTTCAAACTATATTAAACTAGAATACAATTTAGTCAGTTAGATTTAGCAGTGGTAGCTTGTGTAAGAATGATCGGGACTGCCTCTTGTTAAGAGTCTAAATATCCTCAATCACACAGGGCGTACCTCTAGCTGTTCTTTATTGAATAATTTTCACTAGAAGTACTAAGTGTTCATGACCACTTGCCTAATTTGTAAATAGACATAATAACGTAAGTCACGTTAATACATTAGCTGATATAAATAAAGTTCCATCTGAAGAAAAGTTAAAAAAAGAAAAAAAGACTTATTGGATTTTGGAGATTGGCGGGAGGACCAAAATCTATAAGTAGTAGTTCGGAGATTATAAAATTTAGTTTATAATATCCTACATCTACTAATGTCTCAAATAGGTCCAAGTAGACGAGTCATACCAAATACTCAGGCTATTGGAGCCATCAAAGTGAATTTAGAACACTTTGGAAATATTGGAAAAAGAGCTTGTACTAAATTATTTAAAATACAAATAAAAAAACCAATGTATTATCTCAATTGATCTTGATATTTTAGACTGACCGGAGGCCGTATTTCTACATAGCCCCCCAGTAGCTTTTAGAACTACGAACGTACGTTAAGATACGATCTAGTTGGTAAAGCGAAAACCAAAGTAAAACGGTTTTCGGTCATGACTTATCGAGTAAGTATGTGCCTATATGTACGAGTTCAAGACTCATGTTGTACTCTATGTCGTTTAGTATTTGGTCCAGTAACCATTTCCGATGTAGGCGCCTTACGTTTATTATTTGGTAAGGTAATAGCCAAAGGCTGTTCTTCATTAGTAAGTAAGTTTGAACAATTTTCTGCACTGTTGGTAAGCAGATCAGAAAGTTTAGTCACGTAGGAAGTAGGTGGCAAATAGGGAATTTCAGATCCGTCAGAGTTTGTAGTCACCTGAGGAAACCCTTTTCGTTTATCTCGTGTGTTCTTATGTAAACGCTTATTCCATTTCTTATTAAAGACACGAAGAAAGTCGCGAGATTCACGAAATGCATCGGAGGTTAGCCAAGCTACTGTCCCATCCATGAAACGGGTCTTGTAGTAAGTGTAACCGTCTTCGGATGTTTTGTCAATTATATCTTTGACTTGTGACTCCATAACTGGTACATCAGAATCAAATGAGCGAGCGAATGAGAGTTCGGAGGTAGGGATACGGTGAGTGCCTACATTGGTTGCGCTAGTACCATCAATGTTATTCACTTCGTAAGTATCACTCTTCTCATCATGGTAGGAAATAACAAAAGGTCCTATCGTCTTAGAAGAGAGTTCGGTAACGTTGGCGTTTCGATTTATAATGTTAACGTAATCGCCGACTTTGAACTGAACAATGTTCTTAGTGTTATTCCATCGGTCATACGCTTTAAGTAGGACGCGATTTTTGTGCTCGAGTAAACAGGGGTAAACAACGTTCTGCATATGCTCGATCTTTTTGTAGCCACGGGGTAGCGTGTTTCTCGGGCGCAGTTTTATCAAACGTTGCTTGTAATTCACTATAGCGGCCAAAGAAATAGTGAAACGGGAGTGTTCCAGTTTAAGGATTCATGCAGTTATTCATTTGAGTCTGAACCCATTTCAAATGATAAGGCCACATATCCTCAACGTCGTCTAGTGCGGTACGCAAGAGTTTCTAAAGTTCTCTATGACGTGTCTCATTTGCACCCTGCGTTTGAGGTTTATAGGGAACACCACGCCTATGGGTCATGCCTGATACGAGTATAAGTGCCTCCATTACGTCGGTACAAAACTCACTACCGTTATCAGAACATAGTACTCGGGGAAACCGAAGTCATTAAAGACGTGATAGCATAATTCTGCCACTGTTTGTGAACGTTTGTTCGGTATTGCATAAAGCAAGTTATAGCCCGAAGCCACACATAAGAAATGACAGATATATACATCGCCAGTATGCTTGGATCGCGGGAGTTTAACCAAATCGACTATGACTCGGCGCATCGGTTGGTCTTCTGTCACACTTTTTTAGGGGTGCCCAACCGTATCGCTTGATCTGGTTCTTTTCACAATCAGTACAGCGTCGGTATACTTCACGTATGGTTTCTTTCAGCGCCGGGTGATCAAGCCCTGCACGAATAGCCATTTTATAAGTATGCTCATATGCTCGATGCGTTAAATTATGTATAATATTAACTCTACTTTCGAGCTCCTCTAAGTCAGTCAGATTCTGCGTAACGCTGGCTGGATAAACCATAGTCCTGTTGGAAAGGGCAACCTCAGTATCAGGAGGGGTAGAGTCCTGAGATACATAATTGACAACATTGGATTGTTGAAGTATCTTCTTCAGTTGTTTCGCAACTCCTGGCTGTTCTTTAAGCAGCGCTTTAAGTAGTTGAGTGCGAGTTTCAGGTTCTCTTAGAGTTTTGAGTCTTTGATCCATGGCCTTAGCTAGTTCCATGTTTTTACGATCTAATGCCGTTTCAATCGGCATTACCTCGACTGCAATCTTGTTGGGTGCATGTGTTGTACGAGTCTTGAGCTTTTGTTCAAACTCTTTAGACTCCTCTAGTTTAGCTAAGAACTCGGTTGAGGGTTTCCACTTAGTGGTACCTGCAGGACCGATGCGACAAACAATGGTGTGTTTCCAAGGCGTCTTCTTAATAGAATAGGATCCCTGATACAAGAACGTGTCGGTTTCACGGTCGACATAAATAGGTTCGTCTTGAATCATATTAATTAAATCACGTATCCATGGGTCGGAGTTACGTAAGGGACAACACAGCGTAATGGTAGATTTCGTAATATTAACATAATTTAACAACTGTGCGATAAGTTGACAAGGTGGGTTAGCCCACGCATTATGCTTTGATAAGTCAAGCTGAAATGCATCACCTTTAGGATGAGTCAACGACCTATATTCAGAAACCTGTTTGTTATGTTCTGCGGCGAACATATCAACAGTAAATGAACCCCATCGTGATTGAGCGAGGTTAAACCATTTCTTATTTAGCATCCAATCGGTTGCTAATAACTCTTTGACTGTTTTCTGGTAGTCGGGCACAAGTCGAGAGAGCATGTCAGGAAGATGGTTATGTATTCCTGGAATGTGTGTTATATTAAAGGCGAACTTGGCAATAATGTCATGCCAGCGGCTCACCAACTGTGAATCAGGGTTCATATCTTTTAAGTATGTTAAAGACTTTTGATCACAGGCGACAGTAAAGTAACTTCCATAAAGGTAGTCTTTAAACTGTCTTAGCGCAGTAACTATAGCAAGGAGCTCTTGTTTAACGGTAGGGTAATTCCGTTGACTCTTATTATAACTCTTGCTAAAGAATTGTATGTAGCGCGGTTTACCATTTATCGTTTGGTAAAAGCACTCCACCTACCGCTCGATCTGAAGCGTCGGTTGCTACTTGGAATGGGACACCATCCACAGGGTACTGCATGATGGGTGCGTCCATTACTTTACTTTTGACTAGTTTAAATGCATCATCACATTCTTTAGTCCAAAGCTTTCCCAAAGGTCCTTTGTGCAGCCGTAGGTGACTGAAAGGCTTTAAGTAATGAGAAAGATGCGGTACCGAATCCGAGAAGAAGTTAACAAACCCACACACAGAGTTCACATCTCTTCCAGTATTTGGTGTTGATAAATTCAACAGAAACTGTTTCTTGCCAGGATCAATTTCTACCCCTGCTGCAGATACTTTGTAGCCAATCACCCCATCGTGATTGAGCGAGGTTAAACCATTTCTTATTTAGCATCCAATCGGTTGCTAATAACTCCACAACTGCTGCTGCCGCTAGCTCCTTCAAGAACGCTTCAGTGCGGTTCAATTGGCGTCGAGATTGAGAGGATCCAACCACTCGTTGTCGAGTTATGGCGTCCTCAGCTTCGGCCCCAAGATTTGAGCTGAATGGAATGGCTTCTCCATCGATGGCGAAACCGAAATTTTCGGACAGGTCCAATACTTCCTTTTCACGCCGGATTTGTGCTGAAGTGTCCTTTAGATGTGGAGTTATAATGCCCCCGACATTCGTATCCACGAATTTTCCAGCCTTTCGACGTTTATCCCCAATATTTGACGGCACGTGGTCAGGGGGGGCAAGCTGGGGTCCTGAGCTTCACTCCTAGGTGATACACGGACGCTGGCGAGCCTTTCCGCGGTAGTAGATACCTCTTCTTCCAAGGCTTTAGGATCCGACGAGTCATCCTCAGAATAATCCTCTGTACCAACCTCAGAATTTGCTTCCCCAACAGTATCCTCGGCAGGCTCAACTCCAGACAGGCTAGGTGTTTCCACAGGGACCTCAGGAACCTCGGCAGGCTTAGCAGGCTTAGAGCTAGCGGCTCCCTTGCCTTTAGAAGTACCCTTAGCCATAGTATTTGCTGGATAGTAAATCGATGTCAGACAGTCTAGAAGCAGTACACTACTGTAACTACTATTTAACTGAAAAATATGTAAACTTCGATGGAAATTACTAGGTTTCAAACTATATTAAACTAGAATACAATTTAGTCAGTTAGGATTTAGCAGTGGTAGCTTGTGTAAGAATGATCGGGACTGCCTCTTGTTAAGAGTCTAAATATCCTCAATCACACAGGGCGTACCTCTAGCTGTTCTTTATTGAATAATTTTCACTAGAAGTACTAAGTGTTCATGACCACTTGCCTAATTTGTAAATAGACATAATAACGTAAGTCACGTTAATATATTAGCTGATATAAATAAAGTTCCATCTGAAGAAAAGTTAAAAAAAAAAAAAAAGACTATTGGATTTTGGAGATTGGCGGGAGGACCAAAATCTATAAGTAGTAGTTCGGAGATTATAAAATTTAGTTTATAATATCCTACATCTACTAATGTCTCAAATAGGTCCAAGTAGACGAGTCATACCAAATACTCAGGCTATTGGAGCCATCAAAGTGAATTTAGAACACTTTGGAAATATTGGAAAAAGAGCTTGTACTAAATTATTTAAAATACAAATAAAAACCAATGTATTATCTCAATTGATCTTGATATTTTAGACTGACCGGAGGCCGTATTTCTACACTAAGTAGAGTACCCACCTCTGTGGTACGGATCGGGTCTGCGCCGTGTAGTGCCGCGGAATGGGTTAGTGCAGAGTATGAAATACCGAGAAGGACCAGGTTATCCGTCATAATCCGGTCGAGGAGCAATCATGGGGGTAAGCCAATGCCGCACCAGACCACGGATGAATTCGGTATGTTTTGGTTGTCCTGGATCAGAAGTATCAGGTTTGAACCAAAATTTGGAAGTAATACTTCAACAGCGTGATTTGCCGGGGAACATCTGTTGGTGTGTCAAAGACGGGTGAGGGTACGGTGGTTCTTCAACATGCTGGAGAAAAGATCCAAGGTCAGGGCCAATGGGCGGCAGTTTTGGACCTACTAGGATGCGTCAAAGTCGTCGGTGCAGTAGTCGAGCAATGTGAACGTGTACGTATTTTTTACAATCATAGCACAGAGCCGGATTGGTGTAGACTCGAAGCAGCGATTGAAGCTGTCGTGTCTGGCTGTGTCTCGGTTTGAGGTTGACGGTTTACCTATAAGCAGTTAGTTGTAGCATTAGCGCCGGTCAATTGCCGCGTTCTCCTTGTTAGACCAACGTTTTGTTGCGTTCTTCCTGATGTCGTCACAGCGTTAGCGGAGGGTTACATGGTCGGGTGTACCGTGGGCCCAGGCGGGTTATGTCAGAGGGGTAAGTGGATTTGTGTTGGCCATTGAGTCGAGTTGTATTCCCAGACAACCTCCGAGGTAATCCGGGAAGAGTCGCGCGGGGAGCAGGCCGCAAAAGTAAAGAAAGTTTGTTTGATGTTCGGGAAACAAAGGGTCTTTAGTGCTCGTGATGATAGCTGCTGCTCGGATGAGTGCTGAGTTAAAGCGCTCGAACAGGGGGTACAACACATCCTTCCATATAGGCGGAGCCCAGGCAATAATATTCAGCCCATATGTAGCCGTGGATAGGATGAATGTTCTGAACATCACAAGTCGGTTGCGGGGGTGTTGCCAGCTGAAGTCATGGAAGACAAAAGCGCGGAAAGAGGCGATACTCAGTGACAATGCTGCAACCAGGAATTCCATATGTCTGGAGAAGAGTCTGTCGTGGAAAGCTGAGGCTGCGTATTGCTATTCATCGTGTCGGACGATTGTGTCGGGGGGACCGTTGGTATATAAAGTCGTCCGGGTTTCGCACGCGCTGATTCTTTAGCGTTTGCCGGGATTCGCGGGTTAGGTGAGAAGATGTTTGCATCATGCTTTGCTTGGTAAGCCTTCTGGAGACGATCTGCGGTAGATTGGAGGATGTCTGCGTTAGTGGAGTTGACAAGTGGGCTCAGTAGTGCACCCATGCTGCGGACTGTCCTTGGGTCAATTGCCTACACATGTATCGACGGCAAGCCATTGGTGTTTCAAGATTTGCACTATATACTGTTTCCCATCACAGTCTATATAGTTTGGGTTGAGGTGTTCGGACACGTCGCTATCAAAGTGTTGGGACGTAAATGGGGCACATATTGGTTGGACGATGTCTGTTTTCAAGGAGTGGCTAGCTCGTTCCTCTGCACTGGGCGTAAAACGATCGACTTCGTTCTAACGGAAAAGTTTGTATGTCAGGAACTCGCAGAACGAGCACGTATTAACTGTTTCGATGAAGCACTAAATGCTTGATTGGATGCAAAGAAATCGAAAAAAACTTACTTGGTGGAGACAACCATACAGCCGAACAAAAGACGGCTCAATGGGTTAGCACATATATCACGAATGCTTTTTCAGCTCATCTTGTGAACGTTGGAAGTCAAGACCGTGAGGCAGTTATGGAAGCTGCAGCACTGTTTAAAAGAGTCATACGGCGTCATAATTGAGATCGAAGAAAGCATCGCAT
>LUCW03001502.1:0-45000 GCA_001586965.3 Sphaeroforma sirkka | reverse complement strand
CGGTATGAGATAAACGAAATCCTACGAATAACTTGGTTTCCTTGTTTATAACATGGCATGCGGGCGGGCATACCTTCAATCCCAGCTAGATGGAATATATTCGGTGGCGATGCTGGCGAACTACACAGATTCAGACACCTATACAAGTACATCCGTATAATCAGCACGACGGTAGTCGATGTATGTTTATATCAAGATGTGCACAAGCCCACGAGACCTAATGTGGCACGTTCGCACATTTAATTGGTGGCTAGTGTGTACTGTATATCCCTCAGCGCTTATGTACTGTAATTCTGATGTTCAGTACTAAATAAAAAATCGAGCTCTCAAGCCAAGCGTTTCGCAGCATAAAAATTGGCAGCAGTTGTAGTGAGTTATCCCGCGAATTCGTGCCGAGACAGCAGTGAGATATAAATATATATATAATGGCAACTACCTGGTAAGCTATTATGTTTAGGTGTATTTATTTTACAGTTGTGTGATCTGATGTAATGTCCAAAGCGATTAGAGCAGTCAAGTACTTTGGAGATTGATCATGTACAGTTATTTGGGTAGAATGACCAGATCGTTCAGTATATGTGGAGTCATAGATAAAGTATTCGATAAAGCATCTCATATGTATCTTGCCGTGACTATCAATTACAGCAACATACTTGTCGGAGAAAACCCAATTGAAGTAGAATGGGACAAATATCCGAACAGCTCGTTTAACGTATTATGCCCACGAGCACCCTTGAAGGTACTCTTCTGATGTCACATCAGGACTGAATTTGAGAGAACATGGTTCGACTCTTATGTGCAAAACCCAAATGAGCTACCCTTTATTGGAACCACTAAACAGTACATCTACAGGCAAGCCATAATAACGACAGTGGTTTTCACTAACCTTCATTCTCAAAGCCACATATCATTTTTGGTTAGTCCTTATACTAGTATCTGTCAAAAGCATTCCAAGAGTCTAGAAGAAAATATAACACATACAGTGGCATCCTGGTCCAGATCGGCGACTGAAGCGTCGTTGCGCGCGAGTAGGTCCTCTGTAGTGATTCTCTGATCGGGTGGTACATAGCTGTTCCTTCCCTGAGAGTCACCATCGTGCCAAAGATCAGTGTTTATCGAAGTTGAACTCGCGTGTATGCAGTATGATCACATATTTAGTGCAGACGTGTAATATAAATATAAATATAAATACACACACATACACACACACACACACACATATATATATATATATATATATATATATATATATATATATATATAATATACATGCATACATATATATATATATATATATATATATATATATATATATATATATATATATATATATATGTATATATGTATATATATAGGTATATATATATATATATATATATATGCATATATGTACATATATATATATATGTGTATATAATATATGTATATATATATATATATATATATATATATATATATATATATATATATATATATATATATATATATATATATATATATATATATATATATATATATATATATATATATATACATGTGTTACTACTTAGGTATACATAAGCAGTGGAATATAAGAACTGGCTTATACTTTCAAAGAACTGCTTATACAATTTACATTTTTATATATTGATGTATGGCATATGGATTTGAAACAAGATATGCCGTGCGTACACGCAGCGGTGCGGCGCTAGTCGATATCCGAAAAGGATCACTACCCCCATAAACACAAAGACTAGATTCGAGATACCTGGCTCTTCTCTCGCGCAGTCTCAGCGATACTGCTCATACCGACTTTCAACGTATTTGCAGCCTGTCAGTGATGGTGAGTTAATACAATTTCAGGATTTGCCATTGATTCAATCGAATGTAGATATGCCCAAAATAAATTGTACGAATACACAACTTTCCAACAAGGACCTCCGTCATAAATAATTATGCGGGTCGCAACGTTGTGTGTAGAATATAGGACTGATTGTGTATTGCCATTACGTTATCTTTCGCCCAATTTTCTCTGTTTTCAGGAGCCTCGATAGGAGAATAGCATACGTGATTGCTATAGGCGGAATGCTGCTATATCAAGGATATGTCGTGATACCAGCATTGCTTATAGTAACATACTCTCTCAACATTATCATCTTTGTACTCTATACCAACATGTATTTATATGTTGAAGCTATCCTGTAAGAGTTTCAAAAATTAATCCTTATTTCTTTAGAAATATCTTACCATATCATACGAAATAGAAACTTCATACATTTACCACCACGTATGGAACGTATTGTGATGTCTATACACAAAGCCCGAGGCAGGACAAAGCAACTATACACTCGCACCGGATGCCAGTCATTCACAATTAGGACGAAGAAAACGAGCAGTAGAGCCAATTGACTACAGTTACCACTGCATGCCTTCAATGCCTTGGCAGTATCTTTTTGCCGTTGCTCTTCCAGTGTGGCCTGTTCTGCGGCCCTATGTTGGGGTCGTGTATTTTTTGAATTATCAATATACTTGTAGGTATTATAGATTTATAGATATACATAGATAAAGGATTATAAATGTTCAAATTATTACTATGAATGTGGGTATATGTTCAAGTTAGTACTACAATTTATAGATATAATTAGATCGACATGCTGAAAGCAATATACCGTAAATGATAATTCGTTCAACTATTTAAGTACATACAGTTAGAATACGTATTAGTTTCGATTTTTGTGTCAGAAACAACGAAGGCTTTAGTATATCAGCTTAAACTGGAGTCAGTATCGTTTGGTTTGTATGCAGGAAATCTATATATAAAGAGCCTTGACTGTAAAAAGGCATGTTTCCGTATTTCTCTTTGAGTGTCACACAAAACAGCAATTCCCATCTCTTGACTAAATGAACAAGTACTCGATTTTCAACTTCTTTTAAAATAAAGTTTTAGAAAAACCTAACACACATGGCAGTGGATTGTACTTGCATATACGGCTCACCCAGGAGAATCACCTAATCACGCACATACTAGAAAAAAGCACAGCAAATAACATGCAAGAGTCAATATACAGTCCTGTCGTATCGTATGTGCAGAGTCAGTACGGATGGACGCAAGTAACAGGCACACCTAGACATACCACACTCTGTTCTCCATCTCTAGCGCAAGTCTCAGCTCCGCAACTTCGGCTTTCAAAACGTTTCGTCGCTGGGTTTCCAACTATATGACAGTGAAATCCAGGAAGCATTTATTGGATGAGAGCATATAGTACAGTTTACATTCTTATGGGGTTCCAGAGATAGGTTGTTCCATAACCGAGAACGCTGTGTGTGAATACACATTTATCGACTGCAGTTCTCTCACGAGAAGTATAAGGGGGGGGCTTGACGCTACAATAAGCTTGCACTTGTTTAATATCAAAACATGTTGAATTGAACGTGGGAGTGCCCTATGCAAATGAATATGTACACGCTAGCTTGGACAAGGTCGAGATATTAATGCTCGAGGGGCGAAACAGCCACTCTTGTAAGGTATCGCCATAATAGGTGTCTCTGCTGATGACCTTTATTATTCAGATGCCGTCCTTTCCCCGGGTTTAAGTACAGAGGACTCGCTGCTTCGTTTTCAGATACAGTGTTCTACTTTAGAATTATATAGATGCATTTGTATACTCCTCAAAGAGAAGCTAAATAAAAAAGTTTGTTTGTTGATCTTCGGTGCGCAACCAAAAAGCAGAAACGTATATGCTTGTGTCTGCGCACACAGACAAACATTGCACACACGTATGTGTTCTAATATACATACATTTGAAAAGATTCAGCATTCGAACTATTTATGAATCAAAATTCTCACCGCAATTCTCAATATAAAGGTAACGTGTGCATAAATGAGTTTGACCTGAAGTTTTGTTTTTGTTAAAAATAGAAAGTACACTAACGGAAACGTATACATATGGACACAAACGACTCACCATTCTTATTCACATACACGTAAAAAGTAGTAGGAACAGGCCCACAGCTGTCACATGCGCGTACAAAGTAGTAACAACACGCCCACAGCTGTCACATACTCGTACAAACTAGCAACAACACGCCCACAGCTGTCACATTCACGTACAAATTGGTAACAACGTCCACAGCTGTAGTAAACCATATTGCACGCCCACAGCTGTAGTAAACCATACTGCAGGTTTCTGTAGCAAACCATGTTGTACGCCCACAGCTGTAGTAAACCATATAGCACGCGCACAGCTGTAGTAAACCATATTGCACGCGCAAAGCTGTAGTAAACCATATTGCACGCGCAAAGTGGTAGTAAACTATGTTGCACGTTTCTGCGAACCGCAGTACCTCGTCCAGCATCTGGATCACCTCGGCGACTTTGTTCTCGAGGTTTTTCACAAAGTATGTCTTCAGATCCTCTTGCTCAGGCACTAGCTGCTCGGCCATCACCAGTTCTTCCTGGAGGTGGGCCAGGCGTGTATGTGATTGTCAATTAGATTTACGTACTTAACGAGTGTGGGCAATAGATCTGTTAGTCTGCAGTACAATCTTTGCGATTATGATATGGTTTAGGATCTTATGGCAATACTCAATATCTACGTAGGTCTGCAGTACATATTCTTGGGTTTATTTCGGAGAACGTAACTAGCGTATACGCATGTGTTTGCATGCATCATGGCTTCTTGCCTGGACTCCAGCCTCTCGGATATATGCCGTTTGGGAGAGATAGTGCGGTTGCGGTATATATTCATTAGCAGAGTGGATGTACAAGCATAGTATGTATGCGTAGATTATGTATGTGAATATGGTTTTTAGTTTTACAAAGTAATCTGTCCGGCTTCCAGGATGCCTTGTAAAACCTCCCAACGCAATTTACGCACAACGCCTTCTAAGGCCCCGCAGAAGTCGGAAACAGAGATTAACCTACTATTACAATACGCGTTGATTATCTGAGAACGCTATGTACGGTCAGCTGTGAGGGCTTGTAAACATGATGATCGGACTGTAGTTATATGTGATGTGTACTTAGTTAATATCAAGGACAAGCCAGTTGCATATAGAACGGGTAGGCGTAGTACTTAATACGTGACCCTACGCAGACAAGTTATACCACCTGTGTATATTGCTACGACACAATATTCGATTGAGTATATCTACCAGAACAACAACATGTCTTCTTTGTAAATTGTACAACACATGCTTATTGATATACATGTATGTATAAGTATACCTACCAGAACAACCAATATGTCTTCTTTATAAGTGATACAACATATGTTTATCGATATACATGTATGTATAAGTATCCTACCAGAATAATCGACATGTCTTCTTTATAAATGGTACAACACATGTTTATTGATGTACATGTATGTTTTAAGTATACGCACCATAACAATCAACATAGTCTTTTTTGTAAATCGCACAACACATGTTTATTGATATAGATGTAAGTACACCTACCAGAATATTCGACACGTCTTCCTTCTGCGTGACGTGGTCATCCAGTCGATTGGAAAGGATGTGCAGCTTGTTAATTAGAGGCAGCAGCGTTTGAGGATTCAGCATGACGGCGAAGTCATTCAAACATTCTCTGATGTTCTACATTGTGCAGAGATATAGACAGATAGTGAAGGTGGTAAATACACATATGTTTGTTGTCGCAATGCTTCTGTATATGTGCGCTTGCTAAGGCTGGGCATGCGTATAAAAATATGTGAGTGGATCATTTCTTGTGTAAGTATGATTGGAGAAATGTGCACTGCTTGACTGTGTAGGCATATGCGTGCTAGTGTGACATTCTACTGGCTTCTTCGATCAGCAACAGCGCATTTGTGACTACTGTGTGATAGCGAAGTCTCGCAGGAGAACTTTGTTATGCCCCGACGATGTTCTGGTGTGTATCCACCTGCATGCACTGACATGTATTTACGAATATATGTATATAGATACACACACGCGTGTTTGCATGTATATACGTATATGTATATAGATACAAACACGCGTGTTCGCATGTATATGCATATATGTATATAGATACATACACGTATGTTCTGAGAGTGTGCTGTTCAATTTATCGAGAACATCGACCACTTTCACTACGAATATGATCATCAGGAATATGCTCTAAAGGTACCCTACTTGAGTAATATAGTAGTCCACAAACCAGATTATATCAGTTCCGATCGCAACTAGATCGACTGTAGACTCACACAGGGTCCTATCTGACATTTGTTCGCATATGAAAGCTATCACAAGCAGCGTGAGCATCGCCCAGGGTAGAGAGAGGACACCCACATCTCGATGTGGGAAATGTGAGCAACAAATACCCTAGCTATGCCTTCGACTGAGCTCGATGATTGATTACCGCAATGGAGGCGTCTTTAAGTACCAGACTGAACTGCAGCAAGACGCGGTGTACCTTCGGATTTTTGACTAAGAGTGGGGATAAAAAATAGAACCGTATGATTAGTGTACGTTGAGAGGTACGATCAATCGGATAGCTTAGATATGCCAGTGACGGGTACAGTATCATACGTGCCCAAAGACGAAGTCGTGAAAATCGCTTCATGTGGCGATGAGGTTTGCTAGTGCAGGTAGCTTTATTTAAATTAAATGTGTCTAGATGACAATTGACGTTTGGATATAATTTTACAATATTTGTGGGCTCTATAGCCGGCGCTAGTATCGGATTCGCTTGTCTTTTAGAGAAGGGAAGAATGAAGAATAACTCAATGAGCTATTTGCACGACACGCCGTACCCTATCCACACGCCCACACGCCACTACTCCAAAAAACCCCGGATGAGAAGACAGTACTATATTCAGTGAGACAACTTGATCACTGCGTCTCAGTGAACCAACTACCAGCTTCATGTGAAAAGTAAAACAGGCTCGTAGCTCAAAGGACATCAGGCTATGAGCACCAACACAGAATACCCCACTCTCACGCACCACGTACTCCTGCACGTTTTGGTATAGCGCTCACTATTGGCATGCATTAATGTTCTTTGGAGACAAGATTGTTTAAGCACAAAACACGGAATCATGCAGCACGGCACCATACGTATAATGTAAGAATGTACGAGCTCTATTCAGAATACAACCTTGCATAATATATACACAACATACGCATACTTAGTAACAAACGCATGCTACCAGTGAGCAGCTGTCAATTGCTCGGACACTAGCCTATCTGCACTATGTAGTAACTATAGTCTAAAAGTACATAAAGGTATAGTTTCGGATAACATACTTTGGGCAAGTGTGTCACCAGTTCCTTCGTTCGCGCTCTCTGTCGCCTCAGTATCAGACTCGTTGTTTTCACGTGATCCAACTCCATCGTCTTCGGGGTTGCTATCGATGCTGTCTCCGTTCACACCACCCTCTTCTCTTTCTGTACTATCATCAGACTCTCCTATGTCTGTGTCTGTATTAGCATGTCCAACTCCTAGAACATTTGCGTTGTCAGCGGTAGAACTGTTGTTGTCCGTATTTGCATCGTTCATAGCTTTATTTCTGCTACCATTGACTGTCTCTGGGTCATTCTCAGGAGTGTTCGCGTCTCCGGTTTGACTGCGCGGTGATGCTGGAGCTTCTTCGATTTCTGTTGAGGCGGTTACATACATATTCATTGAAAGTATAGAAGTAAGTACACACCATAGACACCCAACATTTCTATCCGCGGTGCACAGTTTAGGTGGACTTAGTATACTTCAAAGGACGTACGCCATAAAGTGTTTGTTGGCTTGAACGATTTCGATATTCAATCTCTTGTCGTAACCATGCAGACGAAACGATCTTGTCCTGAATAGTGCGTATTATCCGAGTGAGTAAAATCGGTGCGTATCTATTTGAATGTACAGGCACACTACTAACCACTTACCCGTGAGGTGACCAAAACTCGCCCGCGGAGTACCCTGGATAGTGTCAATGCCATTGTTAGAGCGTTTAGCAGACGTAATATCATCCGTATTGCTACCATCATCAGACGAATCGTTGCCATAAGAAGGAGCATCACTACGGGTTATCTAATCAGCAGATTTGCCGTCGTTTTCACTATTTGCTGTGTCAAATGCAATAAAAAAAATGGTACTGACACCAATCAGGAAACAGGAAGAGCAAAACATGGTAAGGGCCATATCATGATCAGTACTAGAAATCGCAGATAAAATATTGGAGATGGCTGCTGTGTTCCATGTCTCGTAGCATATTTCTGCACACGATGAGAAAAAATGAAGAATATCTATATGTGTGTGTGTGTATATATATATAAATACATACATATATATATATATGTATATATATATATATATATATGTATATATATAAATATATATATACATATACATATGCATATACATATACATATATATACATACATACATATATATATATATATATTTATATATATATATGTATTTATATATATATATATATATATATATATATACATTTGAAGTGTATGTTCGTGAGATCAGTCGTAAAAAGTAAACACAGTTATAATTACACGGTTAGTTTGTATGTTTCTACCTCTCATGTGTATATAAAGTTTGAAGTAATGGGAACCTGATAGTTAATCGCATATGCAAGTAAGGTGTTGTGGGATATTTATTTTGCGCATAGAGTTGAGAAGTGTACACTATGGCTGCATAATCGTAAACACACCTCGTGCACCAGAATTTCGGGTCTGGCTAGCACGTTCATTGATTGAGGTATCCTGTCGTCTTCTAGCCTTGTACAGATTGCCCCTTCTCTTCATTCTGAAGGCCCCTTCATATCCACTTATCGCGACACGGACTGTACCTTGAACCATGACCAGATCGCGGCTATACTGCTCTTGTTCACACTCCTCGAATTTCCACGCTCTGTTAAATTCACACCTTGAAGTGTGAGATGGTATCGTACTGAGCTACGGTTTACGGATTGTATGCGCAGGATTGAGAACACAGATACCAGCTTAATCCCTCACATAGGTTTATATTTCAGAAGGCTATGCTGTATGCACAGATGTACAACGATATAAAAAAGCCTTTTGAAATATTTAAGATTTGGATCTGTATTGATGCGCTCCTCAACATAAATACTGTGCGGTATTCTCATTGGCCCTGCACCTGACTACGACCACCGATAAATCGCTCCTTGACGAATTGGCTTTTTCTTCACGTAAATAAACACTAAATCCACGGCCCTCTGGCCTCTGGGGATGATGATGCGGTCAAAACTCGAAAGGCAATTCGGGCAAATGGCAAGTGTCAGAGAGAACTTGCTATTTGCGAAAATTGCTGTTTGACCTGTATGATTTAGAGGCTATGTTAGACCAGACATTCCCAGTGGGCCGTGGGGCGTGGGCACGTGGTATTTAAATTTAGCGTATGTAGATGATTTTGCTATAATCAGTATGAGGCGGAGTCTATACGTTTTTTGAACCGTTTGAAAAAAATTGTATACCTGCCGCGCAGGCAGCCGCGGTCTAGAAGATTTTACATCTTCTTTATTATCGAATGTCAAGTGTTATATATACTCGACAATCACATGATATTATTATATTTTCAAAATGGTAATAGTATACGTGGTTTGTGGCGATGCGGCGAAAGTATCTCCTCGCGCTGAAATGTGCATTGATCGTTACTGAAGCGAAACGGCAATAAGCGTTTGTGATGTCTATTTTTTTGTAAACTATAAAGCAATTGTCTGATCCACGGTACTAGGAAAGAGCTTTCAATTTGTAAATGCTTTGTGTCAAATCGCAGAGTCTGAAGAATGTCCCTCGATTTCAACTTGGGAGCGCAAATCTGTAATATCTGAATGTTTCCGTATAATTTCACCTCGTTTAGACAAACAACTTCCAATTGAATGATATACTCTCACCTACAGATAGGCTAACACGATTACATTGTTATTTTTGTAGTGGATACTAAAAATATAAAATATTTGTTACTTGGAATTGGGTTCCACTTCGACATAGATATTCAGTACGCTCCCCACTACAACGGTGTGAAGAGTCTGTGCGTTCCAAGTTGACGAGATAAACACCATGCCGCTAACGTTTGGTAGCTTTGAAAAAAACTGGGCCCGTACTTTTGTTGATATGGAAGTATAGTGCATACGTCTGGATGGTAAGCTAGTTCACTGTGGCTGTGGGCGATTGTGGCGCAAATTTTTATTGTCTTTCCGACACCATTTGTAGCAAATTCATATTTTATCAACGATGCCGCATTGAGCTCTGTAATTTCTCGAATATCTTTCTGTTTCGAAATTAGGCGCGATTTCCAGCGGGTTCTTTTCCAGCGTAATATGCAAGTCTGGGATTGAAGCCGCAATACCAAGACATGCGTTTGAACTATATGTACATGTCTGTGAGAGAGCGTCCTTATGCTATATTATCTAGCTTTTCGGGAGTGTTACTTCTTAGCAATACGCATGGAGCTAAAAAAGGGGATCTTGTGTATGCTCGTGCGCCTTAACTTAGTAGATGTGTGATTGCATGTATAGTAATCTCCATTCCGATATTATATTATGGTGGGAAACAGGTCAGAACAGCTAGCGGTAGCAGGAGAATGGTAGGTATTATCATCAGGTACTGGAACAGAGGGTGATCAGCCTGCCCATCAATCTCGAAGGCATACGTAGTGAATTGAATAACGCTGGCTCCTACAAGCAGTAGACTGATAATCAACAGCCCAGGAAAGACCTGGAAGCGGCATGCGGAGCTGCGCTCTTCCTGGAATAACTTAATCTCCTCGACCTTTTTCATATGGTTCTGGCCGTACTTTAGCACACGCGACAGCGCTCGGTGTTGGTAGAAGCGCGAGATGTAATGGAACTGAGGACAAAGACGCAAGAGGATATGCATTAGTAGTGGCAGAAGGAAGAAAATGAGCACTACCGAGAGGGGCGGTTGTAAACGCCTCACGAAAGATATGGGCTAGCGGTGATATGTCCTTACTGAAAATAGATCAGAATGAAATACATAGCGGTTGCACCAAATCCAATCCACTTCTCTATAGTTTAAATTGTGTCATTTATATCACATGCCTGAGCGAGTAACTCGTCACGACCACACACAGCCCTATATAAAACCCCCAAGACTACTCGCACACAACATATATCTATATATACAATACACATATGCTATATATACTACACAGTAAGTAAGTACTATATACAAGTAACTCTGCATGAGCAATGAACCACGGAGCAAACACAGCCCTACACAATACCACCAAGACTACTCGCACACATCAGATATCAAAATGTACAATACACATATACTATATATATTACACACTAAGTAAGTACTATATTCAGGTAACTCTGCATGAGCAATGAATCACGGAGCACATACAAACCGTAAACACCACGAATCATAATACACATCCACATCCACCACAATTTGTACATCCAAACTTTTAACACCTTAAATCGCTCTCACACACCTAAGCAAGACAGCAAGAACGATATCGCGACAAGCGAAGGTAGTACACACCTGAGGGAACAGTCTCTCCATGGCGAAAGTCTCTGACACATATATCTGTGTTAGCAGTGTGTCGGCTGGATAGCGTGCGTCGCACACTTCTGCGTAGTTAAGCGCCGAGGTTTGCAGATGGATGGCTTGCAGATCATCCTGTCCACGGTAGAACACCTGTGCAGTGCACGCACAGAGACAGGCAGGTACACACTATAAGTAAACACACTACAAGTAAACACCGGTGCAGTGTGAATGGGTGCAGGTTCCTAAACTTGAATTGGTGTGGATGAGGGATACTACACGATAGCTAATGCGTTAAAAAAATAAAATATAGTTGAGGCATAGAGATTCGAGGGCGTCGAACAATGGAAAAAAAAAATGATCATGTAGTAGGCGTTGTTACGAGCGTATCGATGTTCGAACACACACACCCACGGGCTGGCTTTCGGGAAAAGAGGGTCAGGTAGTACATCAATGACATACTCCATTCAGAGATGTTTCGACAAACAATCAAGCCTGTAGACCTACATTAATCAGAAACAAATGGCTTCGACGAACAATTAATATATACACTTGTCTTGAACACAACAATCTATACACTTGTCTTGAGCACATACAACTGGCTTAGACAAACAATCAATCTATACACTTGCCTTGATCAGAAACAACTGGTTTAGACGAACAATCAATCTCTACACTTGCCTTGATCACATACAACTGGCATAGACGAACAATCAATATGTACACTTGCCTTGATCACATACAACTGGTTAAACGAACAATCAATCTATACACTTGCCTTGATCACATACAACTAGTTTAGACGAACAATCAATCTATACACTTGCCTTGATCACATACAACTGGTTTAAACGAACATTCAATCTATACACTTGCCTTGATCACGTACAACTGGTTTAGACTAACAATCAATCTATACACTTGCCTTGATCACATACAACTGGTTTAAACGAACAATCAATCTATACACTTGCCTTGATCACATACAACTGGTTTAAACGAACATTCAATCTATACACTTGCCTTGATCACATACAATTGGTTTAGACTAACAATCAATATACACTTGCCTTGATCACATACAACTGGTTTAAACGAACATTCAATCTATACACTTGTCTTGATTACATACAGCTGGCATAGACGAACAATCAATATGTACACTTGCCTTGATCACATACAACTGGTTAAACGAACAATCAATCTCTACACTTGCCTTGATCACATACAACTGGTTTAGACGAACAATCAATCTATACACTTGCCTTGATCAGAAACAACTGGTTTAGACGAACAATCAATCTCTACACTTGCCTTGATCACATACAACTGGCATAGACGATCAATCAATATGTACACTTGCCTTGATCACATACAGCTGGCATAGACGAACAATCAATCTATACACTTGCCTTGATCACATACAGCTGGCATAGACGAACAATCAATATGTACACTTGCCTTGATCACATACAACTGGTTAAACGAACAATCAATCTATACACTTGCCTTGATCAGAAACAACTGGTTTAGACGAACAATCAATCTCTACACTTGCCTTGATCACATACAACTGGTTTAGACGAACAATCAATCTATACACTTGTCTTGATCAGAAACAACTGGTTTAGACGAACAATCAATCTCTACACTTGCCTTGATCACATACAGCTGGCATAGACGAACAATCAATCTATACACTTGCCTTGAGCACATACAACTGGCTTAGACAAACAATCAATCTATACACTTGCCTTGATCAGAAACAACTGGTTTAGACGAACAATCAATCTCTACACTTGCCTTGATCACATACAACTGGTTTAGACGAACAATCAATCTATACACTTGCCTTGATCAGAAACAACTGGTTTAGACGAACAATCAATCTCTACACTTGCCTTTATCACATACAACTGGTTTAGACGAACAATCAATCTATACACTTGCCTTGATCACATACAACTGGCATAGACGAACAATCAATATGTACACTTGCCTTGATCACATACAACTGGTTAAACGAACAATCAATCTATACACTTGCCTTGATCACATACAACAGGTTAAACGAACATTCAATCTATAAACTTGCCTTGATCACATACAACTGGTTTAAACGAACATTCAATCTATACACTTGCCTTGATCACATACAACTGGTTTAGACTAACAATCAATATACACTTGCCTTGATCACATACAACTGGTTTAAACGAACATTCAATCTATACACTTGTCTTGATTACATACAGCTGGCATAGACGAACAATCAATCTATACACTTGCCTTGATCACATACAACTGGCATAGACGAACAATCAATATGTACACTTGCCTTGATCACATACAACTGGTTAAACGAACAATCAATCTATACACTTGCCTTGATCACATACAACTAGTTTAGACGAACAATCAATCTATACACTTGCCTTGATCACGTACAACTGGTTTAGACTAACAATCAATCTATACACTTGCCTTGATCACATACAACTGGTTTAAACGAACAATCAATCTATACACTTGCCTTGATCACATACAACTGGTTTAAACGAACATTCAATCTATACACTTGCCTTGATCACGTACAACTGGTTTAGACTAACAATCAATCTATACACTTGCCTTGATCACATACAACTGGTTTAAACGAACAATCAATCTATACACTTGCCTTGATCACATACAACTGGTTTAAACGAACATTCAATCTATACACTTGCCTTGATCACATACAACTGGTTTAGACTAACAATCAATATACACTTGCCTTGATCACATACAATTGGTTTAAACGAACATTCAATCTATACACTTGTCTTGATTACATACAGCTGGCATAGACGAACAATCAATCTATACACTTGCCTTGATCACATACAACTGGCATAGACGAACAATCAATATGTACACTTGCCTTGATCACATACAACTGGTTAAACGAACAATCAATCTCTACACTTGCCTTGATCACATACAACTGGTTTAGACGAACAATCAATCTATACACTTGCCTTGATCAGAAACAACTGGTTTAGACGAACAATCAATCTCTACACTTGCCTTGATCACATACAACTGGCATAGACGATCAATCAATATGTACACTTGCCTTGATCACATACAGCTGGCATAGACGAACAATCAATCTATACACTTGCCTTGATCACATACAGCTGGCATAGACGAACAATCAATATGTACACTTGCCTTGATCACATACAACTGGTTAAACGAACAATCAATCTATACACTTGCCTTGATCAGAAACAACTGGTTTAGACGAACAATCAATCTCTACACTTGCCTTGATCACATACAACTGGTTTAGACGAACAATCAATCTATACACTTGTCTTGATCAGAAACAACTGGTTTAGACGAACAATCAATCTCTACACTTGCCTTGATCACATACAGCTGGCATAGACGAACAATCAATCTATACACTTGCCTTGAGCACATACAACTGGCTTAGACAAACAATCAATCTATACACTTGCCTTGATCAGAAACAACTGGTTTAGACGAACAATCAATCTCTACACTTGCCTTGATCACATACAACTGGCATAGACGAACAATCAATATGTACACTTGCCTTGATCACATACAACTGGTTTAGACGAACAATCAATCTCTACACTTGCCTTTATCACATACAACTGGTTTAGACGAACAATCAATCTATACACTTGCCTTGATCACATACAACTGGCATAGACGAACAATCAATATGTACACTTGCCTTGATCACATACAACTGGTTAAACGAACAATCAATCTATACACTTGCCTTGATCACATACAACTGGTTAAACGAACATTCAATCTATAAACTTGCCTTGATCACATACAACTGGTTTAGACGAACATTCAATCTATACACTTGCCTTGATCACGTACAACTGGTTTAGACTAACAATCAATCTATACACTTGCCTTGATCACATACAACTGGTTTAAACGAACAATCAATCTATACACTTGCCTTGATCACATACAACTGGTTTAAACGAACATTCAATCTATACACTTGCCTTGATCACATACAACTGGTTTAGACTAACAATCAATATACACTTGCCTTGATCACATACAATTGGTTTAAACGAACATTCAATCTATACACTTGTCTTGATTACATACAGCTGGCATAGACGAACAATCAATCTATACACTTGCCTTGATCACATACAACTGGCATAGACGAACAATCAATATGTACACTTGCCTTGATCACATACAACTGGTTAAACGAACAATCAATCTCTACACTTGCCTTGATCACATACAACTGGTTTAGACGAACAATCAATCTATACACTTGCCTTGATCAGAAACAACTGGTTTAGACGAACAATCAATCTCTACACTTGCCTTGATCACATACAACTGGCATAGACGATCAATCAATATGTACACTTGCCTTGATCACATACAGCTGGCATAGACGAACAATCAATCTATACACTTGCCTTGATCACATACAGCTGGCATAGACGACAACAATCAATATGTACACTTGCCTTGATCACATACAACTGGTTAAACGAACAATCAATCTATACACTTGCCTTGATCAGAAACAACTGGTTTAGACGAACAATCAATCTCTACACTTGCCTTGATCACATACAACTGGTTTAGACGAACAATCAATCTATACACTTGCCTTGATCAGAAACAACTGGTTTAGACGAACAATCAATCTCTACACTTGCCTTTATCACATACAACTGGTTTAGACGAACAATCAATCTATACACTTGCCTTGATCAGAAACAACTGGTTTAGACGAACAATCAATCTCTACACTTGCCTTGATCACATACAGCTGGCATAGACGAACAATCAATCTATACACTTGCCTTGATCACATACAACTGGTTTAGACGAACAATCAATCTATACACTTGCCTTGATCACATACAACTGGTTTAGACGAACAATCAATCTATATACTTGCCTTGATCACATACAACTGGTTTAAACGAACATTCAATCTCTACACTTGCCTTGATCAGATACAGCTCGAAGTACAGATGAGCGACCTCACGCAGAGGCGATATATCGCGAGGGGCCAGCACGACTGTGTCCACCAAAGCACCTATCCGCCAGTTGCGCAGCTGATGGTGACCACCTACACAGACGCAAGCAGTTTGCTTAAGCTTAAGGGGTGTGGGTGTTCTGTGAGCTCAACACTACAACAGTGTACCGATTGTGTCGTACGTAGCTTAACATGGGTAGAGTATGGAATAATAGGCGATGGGTCTTCATTCTGATCCAATGCGTCTTGGATGGTACGGAAGGGTAGTGGAATGCTTCGCGTTGCCTGTCGTGGCTATGGTCTACTACAGGAGGGCGTGGTCAAAGCACAGGACAAAGTCTACGAAGACATACAGGGCAGAGCTACAAAACGTGATATATCTACACTTCGAATAGATGGATCGTCGCGTTGTAGGAGCACCTCAACCGAAAACTATTCGTCGATGGTACAGAGAATAACTACAAAGTACAGAATCCTGGATAAGCATACGACACACACACTTACATTGTGTCAACCAGTGGGCCAGCAGCTTGATCCCGGTCAGTTGGAGGGGGTGGTGGCCACACAGAGCCAGCCCCTGTATGGCCATCTCTTCTGCCTCAGCAATACTTCCGTTCTATTTAGGTAATGTGTACGAAAATGATATCATCCCAAGTGTGAGTACGCTATTTGCCAAATTGTAATATAAGCAATCCCAAATTGAATGGCGGGTTCGTGTGCCAAAACAAACTACTGGCAGTACGTCAGTCTGCGAATGTATATTCGGTTTGAATCTTCATGGCCCTTTCGACCAAGGATTAGAGTTGCTACCCCCGAGAAGTGTGTGGCCAGTGTCGCCTCATCCCTACTGCACTGCTACACTCGTAATCAGCACACTGTGTGGCTAGAGAATTACCACTACAGTGGTCAACGGCCACTTTCGTATATCCCAAACCAAACACACCCAAATGCGATTATATAAGCAAGACCACATGGCGCTGACCAACAAGGCGATCAGTCCAAATTGGGTTGAAGAAAGGTCCACTTTCTTGGTGCTATGTACGCGTCGTTACTTGCACCAGTATTCATACGCAATTGACACCCAGCAGGGCTTACAGTTAAACTTGGATCAGGATATATCAAAGCAGCCAACGATTGTGCATATGCCTTGGAACCCTCATAACTCTGTTACAATTTACATTTTGAACAAATTTAGAGCACAGATTGTACAGGTCAGCTTAGATCAAGCACTAACCTGAAATGCAGAGTCCACCTTCTGTCGGATTTCCTGGACTTCCTTGAGATGATCTTTGCTGATGAATCCGCTTGGTTCGGCAATTAACAAAACTACACGCGCAAACAGTAACGCAGCTAGTGACCGGATACACAACAGCACGTGTGGCATGGCACGCGATAATATCAGAATAAACATGTTGGTCATGTAGCCGCTGTAGCGGGTTCTGCAAACAAATGGCGACCCATGCATTAAAGTGAGTATTAAGATATGTTTGATAGAGAAGGCAATGAGTGAACCTGTACAAAATATCGTACACTGATGCACACACACAAATAAACACAAACAAACAAACACACACACACACACACATATATATATATATATATATATATATATATATATACATATGTATATATATATATATATATATATATGTTATATATATATATATATATACTGTCGTAGGAAACACAGTATAAAGAATGCAATCTATACTCCAATCAAACATAATAGTATGAGCTATCGGTCATCAAGCGAACTAATGCACGTAAATTTTAGCCTCTTACTGAAAATCAACAGTACTCATTCTCTCGCTTCATATGCAACCACATACACAAAACCCAGGGAAATCAAAGTTAAGACCAGAACTTACTCGTTGACGCCCAAAGAATGAAGTACTCGTCCCGTGGGGTTGATGTCACTGCTCTGCTGCATGCTATCCATGACCCACCTGCTCGTAGGTGACATGAGGAGGAACAGACAGACACTCATAAGGGTGCGTGTGTTCCCACCTCCATACGATGTCGAGGGCTTCTCGACGGTCTGTAATTCTGACAGTGCATCGTTGATAGGCGGAGTTACGGCGTGCGGGTGTACTGGTTGCTGCTGTTGAATTGTATGCGCCTCCTGGGTTGGTGTTGATGCTCGCTGTAGCGGCAGGTCTTGTGGTGGTGTCGGTTGCATTGCGTCTGCATGTTCACTTGTCTTCGTATGATCAACTGCTTGTGGGGGCATAGGTGTTGGTACCTGGGCACGCACTTGCGATTGCGTCTGTGCGCGGGTCTGTATGTCTCTGAGTGTCTGTGTATACTCCTTCCCTTGAACTCCACTCAAAAAATCTTCCGCAGATACACTCACGTGCCCGTCCCTTCCTTCTACCCGAGCAGATTTCACAGACTCTTCCAGAATGTCTTCCATCTCCTCAGTACCTGCTACCGCACCATCTACAGCTTGCCTTTTGCGCTTCCCTCCCGCACTTGTAGTCGTTCTGAACCCCTCATCTATAGTCCCCCATTTGCTCGAGTCACCACTCTTTGCGATTGTACAACTTCCCACGCCTACAGAGCTTCCCATCAGCTGTATTTGAGAGTTGCGTGTGGTATCTGGTAGTGCATTGACAGGTGTTGTGAGCTTGTTTGTACAAACGTCCGTGTCCACGTCCACAATACTATTACCAGCATTTATGAGCGAGTCTATATCATTATCGGCGAACGCGAATTCGTTTACATTTGTCGGTGCAGCATCACATCGCTTTGTAGCAGAGTACGCAGTCGAACAGTCGGCACTGCCATTCTCTGTTAATACAACTTTTGCCGTTTTCTGTTCCGAAAGTTTTTGTGACTCTCTTTGCGTCAAAGTAGGCGTCTGCGCTTGGGGTACATGTAGTGGCTGTGTCTGTATCTGGGCTTGTACTTGTGCTGCTGTCGGTATCTGTACTCGCATATTTGGAAGTGATTTCGTCTGTATCTGCGCCTGCGTCCGTTCTGGCTTATGTATCTGTGCCTGGCTATCCAGAGTATGAATCCTTTGGGCTTGTGGTGGTGGCGCATATACCTGGTCATATACAGATAGACCCGCACCGACACACACTATACACATACAACTTCTCTGCGCCAAATCCTGAGTTTCTGGCGCCACAGAGAAACTGTTCAGGCACATAGCACTACCAAGGACCGGTGGCTGTGCACACATTGCCTTGGTGGCTGCCACACAAGTGCCGCCTGGGTACATCTGGGCCTGGGGAAGTCCTTGGACCTGCGACTGTCTTAGCGCACGGGCAGCAGCGTTGGTGAGTGGGTGTGGTGGCTGGATTATTGAGTGATTGCTCGCGTCGGCCATCTGCGCGGTATAACCCATTGCTGGCATTGAGCCCATTCTACTGACACCGGGTAATAGTTGCATGTGGTTTGCATCTGCACCCGTCGCCATGGTAACCTGAACAGCGGTGGAACAGGGTATGTATTAGACAATATCGCGAAACAAAGCACAAGTTGCCCTAGCACGCTGTTATTAAAATAGAAAATTGGGCGGTATGATGCTGATTTTTTGACTATCGCCAGGCACTCCGTCGCCGACCGAACCTCATCAACCGCTAAGTAAATTTGCATACATACAAAGCGTATCCCGTGCGCAGGCGACTAACTTATTGGTATCAAGCAGCTGAGACGTGAACAATGATGCACGTCCAATTGATAACAAACGAACACACATACGCGATATTTCACACGGAGGTACCCCCAAATACAAGCGTGTGCATAAATACATACACAGGCGTAGGCATTAAGCTCGTTTATACATATATCCGCATACCGAAGTACGGTCTTTGCCAGAGGCAAGGAGTTCCAACTTTGCTTTCAAGTGCTCAATGATTTGATTCTGTGCAATAATATGTTGTGCCGTCTGTAATGGATTATAAAGTAATGTTGTAGGTGAATTGCAGCCAAAACAAACGATACTACAGTACATCATGTGCGTGACAATTATAATTTGCGCATCTAAACTATATTCAACCAGCGTTTTTCGGATGTCACAGAAGGAAAAAAAAGAAAGATGGTTCGCATATAGACTATACAACCCATTGCCTGCAATAACAGTCTGATCTGTGCACTCGTGTAGTGATACTCATACACTCATTCTACAGACACATACTCTTTGCAGTATGGTGACCCGGGCCGCTTTCGCACCCGCGCACGAGGGAACAATGCTCTTGAGCACATCGAATGCCTCTGAGATGGATTGGATGCGTTTCCTCTCGGTTGCCTGCTTCCTCTTCGAATAGCTCGCCTTGCTACTCGTCCTTGAATTGCTTGAGCCATCGCCGTTGGTGTCGCTTCGGTGTGTAGTCTCCTCACTTGCTTTCCTTGTCACGTTTGGAGCGTCGTTTCCCTGAAACGGGTTGTGAGAGTTCTCGCTGTTCGGCTCAGGGCTAGTACTGTAGCGTTCATCTGCTTGCAGACACGAAGTAGAGGAGAGTACAGGCTCGTGGTTATAAACAAGATTAAAGAGGTTGAAAGTGCCTACAAGGCATATATCCAGCCCATACGACTAGCTTGGGAGTAAAATCGGCGTCGTGAATGGGAAATGAACACCTAAACGTTGGGAGTTAACAGGAGTCAAAGGAATGGCACCAATACAGTTTCAAATTCAAAGTCGAACTCTTTAGTATATTTGGCCGATTTTCAACAACAGTCCGCCGAGCACTTCTGATACAACACATGAACTAACAGGGACTCCATCCGTGGCACATATACGAGCAGAGCAACGCTTCAAAGACTATGAATCATATACCTTAACAGTTTGTGCAGTACATACAGATCAATCGAAAGCATGAGAACCCATGAATCATGTCCCTTGAAGTTTAAACACACCTTTCGAATGCACAACCGGAACACACGGGGTGCCGTCGTCTGTGATAACTTCCGGTGGGCTAGTAGGCTTTTCGTACGCGTCCGTCACAGACGTATCTGAGTGTGATGCTTGCTTCTGTTGTACAAAGTGCAGTGAAATGTTGTCAGAAACAACACTGTACACGACTCACATTCAGCGGTGAAGATTCATAATATCGAACGTAAAACGAAATAGTAGTTGAGCAGTATGAGAGAGACTCGATCCCTGTACGAAGACGAACAGTTCAATCAATTACGACAATCAATTCAGCCGAACTAGGCGGGATACCTTAGCGTTGTGAGTGATGTCTGGGGTAAAATGTGAAGTATCAGGAGCCACGGGTAAGGCTCTATTGCCGGGATCCCACACCTGCGATATTCCATTGGTGTCAGTACCAACACTCAGTTGAGTTGCGCCCAATCCCAGGGCTTCTTGTAGTAATTGATCAACCAGGGATACATCTGAAAGCAGGGTTGACGTAGATCAATCAGGAGACAATATAGATGCAATAGGGAAGTAACTAAGACCATCACAGTTAGGGGCAAACACAGTTCGTTTCTACATCAAAATAGTTCAACGAGTGAAACTGCACCTTCAAGGAAATTAATATGCTCAGATACAGAAATGTAAAAACACCTCAATATATTAACAGAATACTGTTCACATACATGCAGCCATTAAGACCTATCGAAGAAATCATCCAACGTTTTTCTATCGAACATACATATGTAAAATTTAAGAAGTACAGGATCCAATCAAAAGCATAAAACACAAACCACACACACTCACACACACATAGATCCTATATATATATATATATATATATATATATATGTACATATATATATACATATACATATATATATATATATATATATATGCATATATATGTATATATATATATATATATATATATATATATATATATATATATATATGTATGTTGTTTTACGTACACATACGTATGTATGTATGTATGTATGTATGTATGTATGTATGTATGTATATATATATGTGTTGTATGTATATAGGTATATATGAATATATATATATATATATATTAGCCATTACTATACAGGTAGAATAAGGATAAAATATGCATAATAACTTTTAAAAGTATTTCAAACGCACAAATCCGAGTATAATATATATATATTCACACCTATGTTCTGCCCCAATTCCTCTTCGTCTGATGTCAGCCACGCAAGCGGGGGTGACGCCAGACTACTCGTATTCGATGAGCCTAGTGAGTGATCACCACCGTTTATAGGGGGTGAAGTGAACGTATCCGAGCCATTTCCCTGGTTCTTAGTAGGCGCTGAGATAGATTGGTATAGTAGATCAAATAAGTGGTTTGCTGGCAGCGATGGTTGCGATTGGGGATATGTGTGCTTTTTTTCATTGTAAGCTTTATACTGATTATATTCCTCCATCTTGTGCTCTTGTGGAAATGCTGGCGGTATTTTGCCGCAATTGATGTGTACGAGTGTTTAGATAATTGCACAACACAGTCCTTCACTGACACTGCTGGGTGTTGCCGATGAAAATAGCATAAATTCAGTGAAGTCTAAATATTACTTTGTAAATGTCTAGCAGATTAGCATATTATAAAATTTGTATCTGTTGTTATGTGTGATATGATTCCTGTTGCGAAGCATAGCCTTCTGCGAACCGCAACCTTCTTATTCTATTGAAAATGAAGCAGCGCAGAAGCTTCTTAGAAGCCACTTTTGAAGACTACACGTATAACGCATAAAAATATGTGTATTTACATATTTATATGATAAAAATGGTCATATTTAAATACTGTATCCCAATTTTAGATGAATTTATTTGAAATAGCAATTTCAAAAAAAGAATTGCATAGACAGATTTATGAAATCTTCACGTGGACAGGGATTCGAGTTTAAAACAAAATGGTTCAACTCGCCACTGAAACAATCTATTCAGTTTACGTCATTGTATTTATTAATATTGATATGCGTCTCCGTACTAGAGGTGCGCCTTCTGAGGCATCCGCCGAAGCCGTGGCTATGCCGAAAGCAAAGCCTGCCGTTAAGCAAGGCAAGGTTAACAAGAAAGGAAAGTCTACAATTCAAAAGAACGTTGGGAAAGCTTCTGGAAAGTCGTGTGTGTCGAGTAAGGTGAAGGTGTCGAAGGCGGAGGAAACGAAGGGTATCGCGGATCAAAGTTCAAGTTACAAGGCCTCAACGGCCAGCTTTCGGCTTTTGATTGAAAGGTGCAAGTAAGTTTAATGAACGAGTTTGTACTTTAGAAACACTGCACGTTTTTATTTGTATTTGCGGACCACTCAAGAGGGAAGATAAATAGCAGTTTGCAATGTTCTTAACAACATTTTTTCACTAAAGAGTGATAGAAATGCACATTTGCATACACATAAATAGAAGTGTATATATGGTGTACACCATACGCACATACACACACACACATCATATATATATATATATATATATATATATATATATATATATATATATATATATATATATATATATATATATAATAGAAATAAATGAATAATATATAAAATAAATAATAGATATATGAATAAACAGATATATATATATGTATATATATATATGTATGTATGCATGTATTGATATGTATCATATATATATATATATATATATATATACATATGTATATGCATATATATGCATATATATGTATATATATATATATATGTATATTATTATATTATATATATATATTATGCACGCATATATATATATATATATACATATCATGTTGGTATACATCAATATATATAGGGACCATTATGCATATGTATATTATGGATGATAAAACATATTGTGCATGGCTATGCAGATTATGTATATGGGATATATGGGATATATATATATATATATATATATATATATATATATATATATATATAATATATGTATATGTATATATATTATATCCCATCGATATTTGGATTATTCAATATATATGTATATGTATGTATTATATATATATATATATATATACATATACATGTATCCATGCATCCATGCATCAAGGGATGGACGGATGATATACAAATATATACATATGTAATGTGCGTGCGTGCGAAATACGTGCATATGTTTGTATTTATCCATGTATCTCTGTTTGTGTGTATCCATATATGATATTATTATATATATATACAGTGTCATCATCATCACACATATATATAATATATATATATGCATTTTATATAAACAAAATACATTTATATATATATATGCATGTTTGATATTATTATGTAATATATGTATATATGTTATATATATGTATTATTATATATATATATATATATATGCATATATATATATAATATGCATACATGCATACATATATGTATATATATATATATATATATATATATATATATATATATATATATATATATATATATATATATATATATATATATATATATATATATATATATATATATATATATATATATATATATATATATAAATATGTGTTTTATGTGTTTGTGAGTGTCTATGCATATGTATATTCTATATATATTTATATATATATAAACCCTATATCTAATTTGGCACTGCACGCCTTTACATACAGTTCATGAGGCACGTACCGCTCCAAGGGGAACGCTTTTAAAGCGGCCTTGGAGGACGCCTTCCCTGGTGTCGATGTAGTACTGAACGAGACAAAGCCTCGCTCCAAAGCATTCAATCTTGTGCTGGAGCTTAACGACAAGACAACCCATACTATCTGGGATGGGCGTGTACTTAATAACCCTAGATCCCAAAAGTGGCCTGTGGACCTGTATACAAAGTGCATCGACGCAGTCAATGAGCACACGACTGACAAGGCATAGAAAACTATCTAGAGACTGTTGGGCTAATTTACAAATATTGCTATGTAAGTCAGTTGGCAATTGGTATCAAAATTGAGACCGTTAGAACTAGCGTGCACGCATCAGAAGGCCCAGTCAGCCAAATCTTGTAGTTGACTGCCATAGTCGAAAATTCCGTTTGGTGTTTGTGTCTTCAAAACCTCTACAACAACTCTATAATAATTAATGATGGACTCTGGCTTAAACACCCTAGTAGGGTGATCCACTATCCTGACCCGCATACATCCCCCCCCGTAGCTGTTTTTCTGAGTTGTAGGTATAGAACGCGAGGATGCGGTGGCCATCACTAGCGAGTATTGGCCAATAAATTCTACATCGGACTATTATGTAGTGTGCCATTTCAGACTTTCAATATGCACAAAGATGTACAAAAAATGGTTTACACGATAGAGATTTTTGTGCCATGCAAGTAAAATATACCGTATTTTTAATGCGATAACATATATCCTATGTGCGTCTCTGAAGTCTTTCGTGCAAAAAAATCCAACCGAATACCAGCTGATTGTACGACTCGGGAGACCCTTACTTTGATTTGACTTTCAATCAAATTTTGTGTTTACAGCGCACCATCAAAATTTTGGGAAGTATCGGCTATACCTCTATTTGTATCGACCGGGCTTGAAATCACATTCAGAATAGTGTTTATTGTAATCTACCTCTGACTTGCATCTTCATATAGGTTCATAGGTATTACACGAGCACGTACACAGCTTCTGTAAAGGAAAACACAGACTTTCAACGATTCATTACACTATTGATCAATATATATCCGGATATTCATGTCTATAGATAAAAGCGTTTGTAGCCTATATGTACCCTCGTGCTTGAAACAGGTGCAATTACTAAACAAGTATAGGCGTCTATTACAAGGTTGGAAATCAGCGTTGTATAGAAAAAATCCACACATATATACGTACTTCCTTCACTTCTCGTATAGTCTAAGACTACATCCTCTCGCATATATCGGCAAAATATGTATTTACATATCCAGCCCCAGCCGACCCGCTGGGGCCGGCCCAGGGAACAAGGCCAGGCTCACTGCGACTATTTGACTGAAGTAAAGGACATTTGATATCTCTATCGCATATTATTTAGCGTATTTTAAACCACACCTTTATTGATATTCACTTTTTAAAGAATCAGCTTCCTTCACTTAAGTTAAAAGAACATCGCCAGTCGCCAGATCCGATCGCCTTCTGAAATCCAAATGAGCAACGAGATAATCGAGATTTCGATATTGATATTTTTTTAAAGAATATAAATAGTCGTGGTGGGATTTGTATCATATATATAAAAAGTGTGTTTTCAAAATAAGTATTTTCATTTACAGAAGTTGGTCATCAAATGTATTAAAATTGGGAAATAGCAAATATTTTTACATAAATATGATGATCAATATCGATCATTGATCATAACTCAATTTTTCTGGGCTGGTATAAGACAGCACTTTTCGTTATGACGACATGTTAAGACCGTCGTAAACTACTTCGCTCTGACGACATGTCTTTTTATACAGTTAGAAGTGCGATATACGTCATAGTGTTTTCTTTTAAAATAATAGAAGGTATCGCTACGGGTCGGAAACCAGTTTGCTAAGAAGACATGTCTTTTGTCGTATACCAGGCCAGCAATATTAATATCAACAATATATTTTTATATTGTTTTTGAAAAACAGATAGTAACAATTGTTTTTCTCGAAAAGAAAACAAAATAAAAAGAAAATCAATCGTTTCTTCAAGAATCGACTCCAAAGTGAAAAGAGAATCTCAAAATGTGTTTTGATCACTTTTGATTTGTTTTTTTTTGAAGACTTAAGGCGTCACGTTTTTAATAGCGTTCGCACGTGTAACAGATTATTACAGTCAGACATACATAGTGGTCGCAAGACCAAAAGACAGACTTTTAGTGGTCGCAAGTTCGCAACCAGACTTCTATTCGTCATACGTAAACACACTTTCAAATAGATGCGTTATATAAAGCGTACTATGATAGGGGTATGGCCCATATTTGGCTTAATCCGCCAACTATATTTTACCACAATATTTGTTGGGTTGTTGGAAAGATTTCGCAAATTTCGACTGTCAAAACATAACAGCTAATAATTGGGCCATGTAAGGTTGATCCAACGAAAATTAGTTTTTGGAATTGGCTCCTAGTGTACGGGAAAACAGAAAAACGATGTCAGAACTAAGCGTTTACATAAAAAGTTCTCCGTTTTCATTATATATAAAGCACGTATTGAAGTCTGCTCGCACCTTAAATAAATCTCAAAAAAGAGAACTTGACTAGCACACTACTATGTAGTAGTGGCCTGGCCTCTTGACATATATTTATGGTTTTCCGCAACTCCACCTTCACACGTGCATTTGTATAAAAATACTGCGACTCACAGTATTCTTGTTCGGCACTGGTGATACTTTTCCCACAATAGCAACATCTAATTATTTAATATTCATCCTCTTGAGTATAATCCTCTTGTTATGTTTGTGATTACTGAAGCCATCAGACTCAATCATCCTCCACGACAACACTGAATCTGAGTAGTGAATATAAAAATATCAGAATAAATATATTAAAATAGGCCAACGTTAAGTGAATAGTGCTATGCGGCTGTCGACTGTCGACTGTCGAGTGTCAACTGCTCTAATGTGGCACAATGCTAAAGTATGATCTCTTGTTTGAAGACAGATCACTGGAACAGTAAAATAAAGTGTATAATAGTTTTTAGACCATCTACAATATGTATATATAAATACATAATTGTATAGCCTTCTTTGGATATATAAACTGAAGAATGGTATGTATGAAAGTAAATTATTTACACATACGGTCAGTTTGACAGTCGCACAGACTCATAGACCACAGTCAGTCAGTCACAAATCACAACTGATACGCAGTCACACTCGTACAAGAAGAGAGAGAAAGCACGTTATATTGGCACGAGCCTGCGATTGTGAATTTGTGACTCAAATAAATACATTCGTATTTTGCGCATACTCCATTCGGCTATGTTCGATTTTCGGTGATTGTTTTGGTAGATGGCAATTTTCAGTGCGTAAACTATAAAGACAGTTGTAGAATGTAGACTTGTAAAGTTGTAGCCTGTAACTTTGAGTTTACAATGTTCTCGATTCTGGAAGAGTTAAAAAATGTTTTGTTTTTAAAAACAATAAAGAAATGCTTGTTTATTTCGGTAAATGTTTTAGATCTATAAAAATAAATCAGAGGAGCTACAAATGGTTAAAAAATTGTTTGTTGGCATGACAACTTTGTAAAATCTATAGCAAAAACTCTTCTGCCGATCGACATCTAAATACTTTACTCTCGCCTCTCAAATGAGTCAATTCAAGCTGCGCCGAAGGCCCGAAGCTATACTTGTCAGCTTTAGGAGTGAAGGAGTGAAGAATTGAAGAGGGGAGACTGAGAAAAAAAGTCAATGTTTAGTCAACAAGAGTCAAATTTCACTGGGCCAGACTCCGCCATACTCAGGGCAGACTTTTATTCGTAATACGTTAACATGATCCTTTCAAATCGATGGGTTACTGTAAAACGTACTACGGTTTTATACGTTATAGAGGTCTGGTTAATGGAATATACTTGTGGCATAACGTACGAACTATATTTTGCCAAAAGACGGGTTTTTAAAAATGCCAATACATACATAACAGATATGAATTGATTCATATAGTTCGGTACATTAAAACTCTGGGGCTATGTTTTTTCAAAAATAAAATAGAGAGAGCAACTAAAATAGTGATCGCTTTTTTAAAAATCGATGCTCTATATTCTATAACAGTAAAAATAAAAAAATAAAAAAATCAATAACTGTCAAGACTCAAGATTCAACGTTTGTTGTCTCCTCTCTATGTATTGATCGTGAATTTGTGAATCGTGAATATGTGATGTCTGCGAGAGCCGATAATGCGATTGATGATGGTAAAGCTATTT
The DNA here is from genome assembly GCA_001586965.3 of Sphaeroforma sirkka. Taxonomy (NCBI): domain Eukaryota; class Ichthyosporea; order Ichthyophonida; genus Sphaeroforma; species Sphaeroforma sirkka. The sequence goes on along the minus strand of LUCW03001502.1, from coordinate 15,747 downwards.
TTTAAAATAGTGCCTGCCAATTTGCCATTGCCCTGTGATGAACTGCGGAACTGGTGATGGGCTAATTTATATAAAAAAAGTCTGATGAGTGACAGACTGCTGATGCAAGTTGCAACCGTCCAAGCCGCGAGGCGCGAGTTCACGACCCACGGGCCACGGGCCGTGGGCCCCACGAGCCAAGGACCCACGGGCACGAGACCACGATTTCTCATACTCTTGTGACATTGTGTCACAATTCGCAAATACAATGTCAGTTGATTCACAAATCAATACAATCCACCAGTGAACCCACAAAAAGTCTGAAGTGAGAAGTCTCATCCAAAATAAGTAGAAAAGCACAAACCAAAAAACGAATGAGCTGAGAGCATTTATTGTGATTAAGAGTTGGAACTCGGAACTCGGAACTCGGAACTCTGACAAATTGATTGCATTCAAATAGCATTGCCTTCTAAATTGTTTGCATTTAGCATAGTCATCCATCCATAACAACAATAATTGTTTCACAAAAACTATAATTACAAAATAAATATTACAAACTCGGTCGTTCTTCACAGGAATGTCTATCAAGTATCATATACATCTCATTCCCAATTTAATATTTGCACATGGGCGGCCCTGAGGCCCAGGGGCCAGGACTTAAAGGAACCCATGACTGAAGAACCTATACTCACGCTTACTATTTAAGGATTCCCGCTGAATTGTGTTGGTTTACATTTCTTACAAAGGTCTTATAGTTGAATACACTCAAGGCAAAAACATACAATGCTAGCAATGCAGATTAGCACGTTTGCACTGCTACTGGCAGGAGCAGTTACAGCCAAATCCACAGAAAACGCTCCACGAACTTTGAATAGGTCGTCGCGGTCACTGAACGAAAGATCCACTATATGTAATCTTGCGTGGTCCAATTCTGGTCATCAAGGAGAGACTGATTGTTCGGGAGCCGACGTTGTGTTCTCGTCGGTATCTGGTCGTTATGATTCGAAAGTGCAGGATGCTATAGCTGATGATTCAGTGGAAGTGATGTGCTATATCAGTGTTGGCACCGTAAATCCGTCGAATCCTATACTGGACTTTGATGAACTCTTAAACTATAAATGGGTGCAAAATGAGGATGATAATGGTAATGGTGGGTATTGGGGTGACTACTGGTACAATCCTGATGATCTCCCAGCAGTGCTCGAAATAATGAAGAAGGTACTGGACAAGGTCAAGGGATTTGGTTTCACTATGGTAAGTACTGACAACGCAAAGCCCAGCGATGTCGTCGCCGAGAACGACAGTATTGCGGCACGAGCAAGACAAAATCAAGAGATCGACGATCGATATATAGATTACATGGAGGGATTAGTTGAGTATGCGCATTCAATTGGCCTCAAGATAGTTCTAAAAAATCCATCTTATTACAACAATCACGATACAGCCGGTCTTTTCGATGGCTACATCGTGGAAAGCTTGTTTAACTGGTATCCTTATGACATAAACCTGTACACCACTGGTACGTATGGAAACTTGTTCGAGCAAGGCAAACCTGTGTGGATCTTCCAGTACAGTGGGACCAACGGTGTGGATGACGAAACCCTACAAAAACGTATGCGATGTGAACAAGTACCAACGGTTTACTTGGACACTAGCGATGGATGGGAAGCACTTAGCCAATGGAGCGAAACAATGACCAATGACGAATGTAGGGCTGAAGGCATGGATCGGTCCCTATATTAGCGCACTGTGTGCGCAAATTAGTAAGTTGTAGCAACATTTCTATTTCATACGTACGCGTAATCCTAAGAGATATAAATAAATAAACACGCAGCACTCTCCACAGTGCATGACATTGTACATTGCTCAGTTCGCGCACGTTCAAACAAGCTTTAATGTGTACACGGCCACATCTATGCGCGCACGACAGTCCAAACTAATTCCTCACGCTTATTGGTGGTGAGTATATACTCAGACATCTGCCTCAAGAGCTTTTAGAACTTTATTCGACACCGCAATATCCATAAGCCCGAAACCTGAGGCAAATGAGAAAAGCATGTGGTAGAAATGTCGTTAGCTTTCAATCGCGAACGTCCACTACGAGAAGAAAGTGGCATGAAATCGAATACGACATCTGTGTGTTCGATGGGATTGTGCCAATTTTGAGGGGCGCGAATGTACACAAGCATACAGCAGCTCACCGACTGATTTGTATATCGTTCTTCTCCCTTCCGTAGGCTGTGTCCCGTGTCGAATCCAGTTACCCATAGTTGGCAAAGCCGCAGCATCCAGAGTTCCCGTCTAAACAAAAATAATAGTTGCGAATCGATACTTATTACATGACGAAAATTTGAAACCCGTGGTGATAGATCAAACGCGTTCTGTAAGCTAAACGTGCATAGACAACAACATGGTCACAGTACTGGAGAGTTGACATTGTACTGTCAGCGTTTAAAACACATTGCGAGCGAAGTAGCTTGTGAATTCAAACCTCGAAGGCGTCTAGCAGCTCGCCGGCTTCTTCGCTTGCTAATTCGCAATCCACTACTACATCTGCGTCTCGAAATATCTCCACAGGTAGCTGTAGTGATGTAGGCAGCCCGTAGTCTGAGAGGTTCGTTTTCATATACAAACGTTACAGTAGTGATGCATAGTATTGGCATACATATCCTATTATTCAAGAAGTATGGGAGGATAATGCCTCTAGACTCCTTCAAACTCATGCTGCATTCAGTTCTGCGTCAATAAATTTATACATGACCCTTTGAAAAGATTACTTTGAATTCAATGATCCTTCATATTGCATATGCAGGCCGCTCTAAAAATGTAGCTTAATGATATTCGCTTATTTGAACAAAATTCCATATACCTCGGCATATAAAATCTGCCCGTCTTAATCTTGAACTCGCTAACGAACAAATCCGTCACAGATCACACAGACAAACACATACTCATACCATAGCTAAGGCAATTTAACATTGAGAAATCAATATATATTTGCGATCTGAGGACAACTCGCTTATACAAATTTGTTTTTGTAGTTTACTGCACACACCTCGCGCATATCATGTGTAAAGGAGCCAACTGCTGCTATGTGGCAAGTTGGCTTGACCCAGTTTGCCTCGAACAGAGCCGCTCGCTAAGAATAAATGATATACTGATTAGAAGCGGGCTTCTGCAATTTCGTTGATGGACATACCATTGCAGTGTTTTGGGGAATCTTTTGGCATATACTTCAATCATGGTTAGCACAAGCTACTACGGGTTGCGTAGCACGTGACATCCAGACTTGCTGTTGTCCATATTAAAGACCAGCCTATCACATCTAAATTCGCGAATAAATTGATTTTATCACCACCCGACAGATTCCCATGAATCCGTTAAATGCACACTGAGTTCGCAAGGAAAGTCATATACAGGTCAAGTGCGGTCAAGTGTGTGCGTATTACGCATGCAAATCTGTATTCACAGCGACCACAGAGCATGTACATCCTTTTTTGTCTTTCAATACACAATTGTCAGAATAGTTTACGATAGTGGAAGTGGTTGGAGTTCATTCAGAAGTGGAACTAGCATGTCATGTGTGAATAAGAACATGTACATGGTTGATATCTTGAAATACGTAGCTTATAATATAAGGTACGTCATGTGTGCAAGTATCTGTTACAGAACACTATCTTGTCATGCAGATTCAAAATCGAGATTATGTGCATGATGCGTGATCGAATTTGAAAATTCATACAGACACATACAGCTGCAGTGCACGTAGCGATAATGTCGGCCTGCCTCACGGCAAATTCTGAATCGGCTGTCGCCTTGATATCTACACCGTCCCAAACACTCGACATTTGCTGTGCTAAAAGCTCGGCAGTGCTGAATGTGCGGTTTACAACATACACCTGTGTGTTTGTTTGAGACGTCGAATGAGATACAGCAGTAGGCGTAGCTATCTTCAGTATAAATTGCATATAATATGCATGAAAAACAGATGGTTGGAACGGATAGAGGATGGCTGCTGGGTAGGCATACGATGAATCACGAATTTATGAGATTTACCAAATCTATTGCATTTGTAACAAAAAGTAGCGAACTAATTGTTGCCGCTACACACCCATCAGTGTATGCGATATAATTGTATCAGATGTTGAATACGGATGAGTATGAAGCGTGTAGCAAAACAAGATGTGCTGCATGAAATAGTATGCGCAATCTACATCCCAAAAAAAAGATCTCGTAATTATTGATCACATATTGACCCCGTAAATATTTGCCTCGTATTTATGTCGTAAATCGTACATATTGACTTCGTAATGATGTCGTATTTATAAATCACGTTCTGATATCCTAACTTAGCGATGCGTCACATGCATGTACAATGTGCTGCTTAGTTCACTCCATGGCGAAGGTATGTGTGCAGGTACAAACAGATAAAAATAGATTCGGCTCAAACAGATCGTCCTAGCGCAATCACACCATGTAGGTATCGACAGATAATGTTCGCCAGCTGAGCCAATGGTTTACCTAGGATAGCTGAAACACTCTGTAAACAAACTGTCGAGCAACACCTTCATGGCTAAATTAATGCGAATGTTGATTAACCACGTACACGTGTGTCTTTCTACCATTTATCGAATGTCTATAACAGCATTGCAACAGAAACGGGCCGATTGCACATGAGTAATATATAGAACCAATAGCCTTTATAATTTGATGAGCTTTTTTTAACGTAATATCGATTTCTTTACACGCGTACGGCTGACGAATTTGCAGTGAAAACGATTGCAATGTCAATGGCGAGACGTAAATTGAAATGAATCTTGCAAGCACACGCCACATTGTTAATTGCACTTGTGCTCTGACTGCTTCCCTAAGACATTCAATCTAGAAAATGATACACAGTCGATGTGAAATGAAAATGGATCAATCCGTAGCTACGGTCTCAAATGGACAAATCTTGCCTGATTATAAACAGAAGCTCGTCCCTATGAGAGCGTATTTTATATTTAAATGAGTGTAGATACGTACCTGCTTGATGGAAGGTCGGACGTGCATCATCATTCGAATGTGCCACTCGGCTTGTGGTCCTGCACCGAACACTGTGAGTACCTGACAGTTTTTCGGTGCCATAACTTGAACGGAAACGGCAGATCCACCGGCCTGATGCACGGGTACGTGAAGGGAAGATGTGTAAATATGAGATGAAAAATCGAAGAATATATATGTAAATATGAAATGATAAAAACCAGAATATTCCATGCAATTTTACCCTTGTATCATCTAAGTCTAAATAAATTTATGGGGGTCGAATCTTCGAAAAGTTCGAGATGGGAACAGAGTGTGGCCACCACGCAGGTATGGGCGCCAATATACATATTTGAGTCTTTGATGAAAATCCGTGTACAACCCTCATCGCAATTTGCAAAGAGTGATCTACAATAGTACACAACGCGAGTGCGCGTAGAGAATCATCGAGTAATGAGATGCACTACATTTCCTCGCGCACGTCGAAGCTAAGCTTTAATCATAAAGTTCTAAAATCGAATTCACATACCAGAATTATCAATTTTGACTTAGTTTGATTGTTCGCAAGGAAGTCGAAGCGTATAAGGGATAAACAAATAGGGTCTGGTCTAGCAAGCACACTAACCGCAGACGATAGAACACGCATTGAATATATGTTGACGACGAATTGAAATAAGTCAATTAAGTATTGCACATCTAGAGTCGTGCAGGGCAACGTTTACCATGCTCGTGATAAATAGCACAGATTCACATACCCAGTATCCGTAACTTTTCAGCAGCGAGTGTGTGCAGCACTATTCTCATTGCCTGAAACAACAAGGCTCCCTATCACAGTTTTCCACAAGATAAAGATGACACTGCAAGCTCGGAAAACGACAGGCCTTCACAAACATAGGGGTATATATAAATTTACACACATGCCATGTTCCCCATATATGGCTCAGAATACACAAGCTTCAAGAGTGTTTTTATCGGCGATCTATTGGGATCAGTAGAGTTTAAACGCCATTGTGTATATCCAGCATGACAAAATACAACCTCATAGAAATGAAGCACAAACTTCGTTGATTAACACTGCAAAATGCGTCTACAATGTTGCGTAGCTCAGTTGTTGAGCAACTAATTCAGCATAATAGGATCGAATACACAGCAATTCAACACAACACAGGTAATGAGACACACTGCCGATACACAAAAAACAGCACGTGAAGATACTAGGAAAAAGACCTATACACACCGTTCGCATGGTTGTGATTAAGTCTGCCTCCAAGACCGCCTTGAGTTTGCCAGTTTCTTCATCCATCATGACAATCAATCCGTTCAAATTAGGCAGGGGAGGCGTTTTGGAACTGTTACCGGGGAATACGCTCATGATCTTCGCTCCGAGGCCGGCTCCGTGCACTGCAGGTAGATTCAGGTCAGAATTGATATGAATATGAAAAGTAATCGCAGATAGATTCCTCCACCGTTGTGTGGACGCTTTATTTGCATGAAACGTACTACTACAAAATAAAGTGTCGGTATAGATGCCTTGCTATACGCAAGTGATAACTGTTCAGTTAGACTGGGTTGGTAGAAAAATTTAGACACGAATTAATGCGATTTCTTGTGTGAGTAGATACTAACAGCACCATTGTACACTTGTAAACTGGATGCCTGGCTTGATAAAATATGTGGAAAGGGGCTGGTCAATGATTCCGCAAATCAAATACAGACAAACGTTGCAAAGGACTGAGAACAAATTAAGCATTTCTGTTAGTGTACTGAAATTAATGAATAATCCAATTGATTCGAAATATGTTCAATCATTCAACTGCGTGTGTAGTATAATTCACATGTACGCATCCGTCAAAACTACCGATTTCGATGGCGTAGATTACAATACAGTGTTAGCGTCATATTTTGTATAATTCAGTTATCAATGTGGAGTCGGCTCGTAGATGCATACGCAACTATTCACGCAAGTGAAGCTGAGGATTTCCATATGCTCCTAAGAAACTAGTAGCCAGCGCATTATATCAATAGGAAGTCGATAAACAATATCAACAGGAGGCCACAGCACACTAGCGATGTCCAAAAAACTTCAATGTGTATTCATTATAGCTTATTCCAGCATGCCTGACCCAGCTTATGGTATCTATTCAATATATTGGAAACCAACACTATAACCAGCACGCACTGTAGTCACAGATATACGAATCGACATTCAGAGAACTATGAACATTTAAATGGAAGCAGAACTATCAGGGTGTGCGTGCATGAGCCTGTAGATAGAGAAGTGACGCGCAAATCTATAAAACATATGACTTACGTACGCCCAACACAAAACATACAATGTAATGAGAGAGCACGGGATATGCATCCGTAGAGCGATACATCCCACACCATGAGTGACTCCTCCGCACTATTCACTATATATACGTACAACTATACTTACTACACTCTTACTAGGCATAAGTGTACCTGTTGCTGGTTTGAAGAGTACGCATCCCTTCTCCGAAGGTACGGTAATGTGCTGTGGATTGGCACCTTTGTCCGTCCCCAGAGCATCGAACGCTTCGTACAGCCCTTGCAAGCAATCGTCGATTGTGAGTGCGCGTGCGATTTCGTCGTTTCCAACTGACCATATACTGAGAGGCGCCATTATTTATGTGATAAATTGAAGTGTATGTTACTCCGCTTTAGATTTAATGAACAGGTCTTCCACTCGGTCAGGGTGTGTTTTGCGGGTATATGAACCAAAACTGTATGAAAAGATAGTTTGGCGCTATCGAGTAAGTAAGATAAGTAGCGGGTTATGTGTAGATTATGCCAGTGAAAAAAGGATAGGACCTCTCAAAACGTGCTTGTAGGTGCTCTTGTGTGCGCGTATTCATATACACATATCTAGTCGCAGGATCGGGTTATACTTAAATATAGCCTTCTATTCAAGAGCTGTTCAAAGTCAGATGCAATGTTTTATAGGACATATTTAGCATGAGGTGTTTTTTTGAAAAATACACATTTAGCAACGTAGTGCAGACTGAACCCGCCAGAAGTCACGAATCCCATATTTGGAACTCCTTATCAGATTTATATCCAAGGGCGAGAATATATATATATTTTTTTAAATTAAAGTTATAAAGATGTAAATATGCATGCACCTTTGTAAATAGCTTTGTAAATCGAGATCTGACACGTAACTTCTAAATCAATATGATCATTTGGTTTCTGGGTGTGTTAGCAAGGCTGGGTGCTATTAGAGAAGTAAACAAAGGCCGCCCATATACCTTAGTTCACACAGTACACGGTGTCTTCAGTTTGTATTTTATATTATTCTTAGATAAGTGTGTTGTAACAGAGCTCCAGTCAGTCACCCACACGAAAGTTACTTTAAGATGAATAGTCCAAATGGCTTTCATTCTGAAGTGTATGTATGTCCGATAGCTATGAGGCTGTTCCCTTTACCGATAGTCAGTTATTGACAACACTGATCGGACTTAGACTAACACTGCACAAACGCACGCAGGCAGCAGCTTTGAACACCGGGTTGCTATAGGCTGGTGCACTCCTATCTTGACATAACTGGGCTGCTACCCTGTCAGACTTTTGTCAAGGCAGACACTCTGGTAGGATGCGATTCTGTCCGCCGGGCGACACTGTCCAAGTTTAATACTTGTTTGGGATTAGTACATTTGCTACCCTTTTTACCTTATCACAGTGGTGCTTTTGCTTATTATCTAATTCTCATACAATCATTTACTGGTGTTAATCAGTCGCTTGGTCGTGCGTACCCAGCATATATGATCAGCGGCTGGCATGTGACAGACGAAAACCACGCCTTGTCCTTTATCAGTGCTACTCCAAATATGAGGTAGCTGTGAGGTAGGCTACGCTCACGCAATCGAGCACATCTAACCATGGGGTGAATTCGAATACACTATTGCGCTCCTAAAATGGGTGGGCTGCATGAAAGCTCAGATATTTGCCACGCTGACGGGTTGCGGTGTGAAGATACTGATGTCTCGCTTGTCCCAAATTGCACACCAGGCACTCCTGAACGGTAGCGTCGCACTCTAATTCTGCCAACACAAGGGTGCGATGTGAGCCGCAAAATGGAGGGCTTCAGTACATCATCACAGTGTATGAGGCGAGTATTGAGAAGTCGGAGTCTACAATGCGCCCAAACGCGTGACTTCAGCTGGGCGTCAATACTTAGTGTTAATGTGGAGACACCTTCTCCCGAACGACACTGCTGTTCAATTCCATGGCAAGGCGAGCACGCTTGATACCTTCACACCTTGCCACATTGAGTGGACAGGCTTCATCTGAGCTCTGCTAACATACGATCTCGTAGATATCCACTTAGTCAGTTAGCTAGTATAGGGAAGGAAACCAGTTGCAAACTGCACTTCACCTATCGATGCGTACGTACAAGCACCAGGAGGAACTTTGACCATTGCCGCGATGCTCAATTGAACCCGCAGAGGTCGATTGCTATAGGTTCCGTTTCAGAAACTCCTACAAAATCAATCGAGAAATTACACGCTGGTAATGATCTGTGTGCGTAGACCCGTATTCATTTTGATGCAAAGCCTTCAACTCGAAGTAGCTGAAGGGCCGTCATCAGACTACAGCAGGCAATAGCCCACTCCCAAATGCAACCACTGACATTTCGGTAAGTGCGATGCACTCACTGGTCGATGACCCCGCAGTTTGCTGTCCAAGTAGAGATTTATAGACGCTTTCGCACCCTTAGTCTATTTATAACGGCACTTTATAACGGCACCTCTGTCATTTCTACGGAGTTGAAGGACCCGTTAGTCGACCCCACCCGTTTGGCACCTAGACTGGGAATATTAGGCGCATAACTACTCCGTGGTAAATCATCATTCTTGTCGTGGTGAAGATCCGTCTTGATACACTCATACTCCACTCTGACTATATTCCACAAAGCTCGTCTGTATATGTATGTGTGCGCGCGTGCATGTGGTTTGGAAATGCGTAAGCGGAAGGCGAAGTCGAGCGTTTCCAGGTATTTAATTACGTGGAGCATTTTGAGAATATGGAATCAATATTATCCCTGTACTCAAGTTCTATTGGTAGAAATATTTACGGAAGCCTAACAGCCGATGGGGACTTCGCATCATAGACTAACGTATGTTAGTTTATCGTGTCACAGGTACTTTGGGTTGACATTGCCCTGTTTATCTGATTACACTAGACTTGGCACACAACCGATCTTCCCTTACCTAACACTAGACCATACGGCAGGTGAAATATAGCGCAACGCTTGATCATAAACACAGCTTTACTGGTGATACTACTGCATAAAAGTAACTTCAGACAACACACACACAAGACTCATCGGTATATCGGTCCTCGATTTCGATACATGCTTATAAGGCTCGTTCAAGACACCTACCTGATGATCTCTAGAAGCTCAAACAGGATGATTTTGTGAGCCGAATTGAGGCGCAGCAAATTGCTGAGCTGCACACTCCAAACACACCGGAGTATTAAGTCAATTAGAATCCACACATAGTACCTGTTGTTACACAAGCGAACGAGAGAATCAGGTTTCAATGACAGCAGACAGTACTCTCTTCTAAGACCATGACAGACATGACTTTAAAGTATCGCCTAGCGAATCTTCATGTACAAGGACATAACTTGTAGTACTATGGGTTTGTCATTTAAGCTGCATCTCAGAAGCATAGACAGTCACGACATATGATTGGGGTTGAAGTTCGGAATGTAATACATGCTGCTCGCTTCCATATCGCATGTTCTGCACTGACACCACGACAGTCTATAAATGAATGTGGTATACTTACAAACCCCCCACACAGACGCACATGCCGCGATATCTACCACATAATGATATCAATACTAACATCCATCGTCATGAGAACGCTAGCGACCATTTCGTAACCAACTAACTGCAGACAAGAGCTACAGCATGTCTATGCTTGGAACAAACCAGGCCATTAATGGATACACAAACTGCGCACACTTACAGCGGCCGCGGCAGCATCATCCTGGCACGGAGTGGGTAGTTAGGGGATGTGCGATCAAATAGACCCCAATCCCACACCAGATCCCAGTAGTAGGTATACATAGTATTGACAACACTCGCCAGAATCCACGCCTGTGGAGGGAACGATTTAAGTTGCACGGAAGTATGGGTATATCAGCAAGTGATAGCGCAGTATAGCCTGGTTGACAAGTCGAGAGGGATCATGTTCGCCACGAGTCTGTGTCCTGAATTTCGATAGCGCCACGGATAGTCGTCGTTCTGATGTATTCAACTGGATTTGATTAGACTGCCGCGCTTGAACGCCTAGTGCTACAGATGTAGTATATGTACACTGCGTAAGCTGTGTGCACAGTCTGTTAGTTGTGGGCACACATCCAACCACAAATCCGTCTCATTTATATACTATGTACCCCGTATCCGAACATATGACTCCCGATGTACTTATGTGAAGATACCCACATCTGCATCGTAACATAGGTATGCATACGTGCCAGTCACATCACGTAGCAAAGCGTATGTACATGCATGAACCACTGTGAGGCAAGCTATAACATAAACTTCAGAACAATACACTTGTTCACCAGACACCGATACATGCAAATCTAATGCTATGATCAGTTGAGAATATACTTACGGAATACAGTGTCGGCGACTGACCCGTTGGTGTCATCTTGAGAGCATGGCCCAACCAGATTGGGGGGTAAGCTATATAAAAGAGAGCAGGAAGATGACTGTGTGAATGGAAGCACATAATGAAGCCAGTATTATACACAGAGTCCGACCAAATAATAGTTGCGGCCAGGACAACTTCATTATGAAAAGTACACGAATAGTAAAGGGGAACTCAAATATCAATGATGTCAACCATTGTAGAAGAAAAAGTCTGATTGCGCAAGACGTTTCTAATGGAGTTCTGTCAGCTCAGCCACGAGGCTATTGTTCACGAGCCGTCCACATGTTCTGCAAATGAAGAAGCCTGAGGTAGAGCTAAATGCACACTACTATACATGTTCGTGCTTATTTCGTCGCCAAAAGTCCAGTCACTCGATTGATATTGCGCTATACCTTTATAGTAGTGAAACAAATGAGCTGATATCCACGTTCAATCAAATTTGCCAAGGCATCCATAACCCCCTATTACGTCGCAAAATCGTTCGAACATGATTTTGCAATCGTTAGTTGTTATCGACAGGTAGCCAGTGCACACTACACTGTACACGCGAGCCTAATCGTCAGCCCAGATTACATCAACATTGCACTGCAGCACTTGTAACATAAAATCTTCAACTGTTTGAATGCACATTACCGCTAGCGTATTTGAAGGCATTGACTAAATCTTTCTGAACGCCAGCCACTCTGTATTCGATCAAACACTGCAGGAAGAAAAAAGCACAGACACTGTGAAGATAATATAACAACGTGGCTATTCGGACTGGCTTGGAGTTAGAAGCTTCCGGTATTTCAAGTGTGGGAATCTATACGGTGGAGTGAATATAGTACCATGGAAGTGGTTTCTGAAATTGAAAGGTCTTTACAAGATACTCGAAATTGACGGTGCAACCACCCGTCGTATACACACGTTTACAATTGTACAAGAGACATGCTCTGTGTACCAAGAAGTACTATTTTCGAGCAACAGAGCGTTGCATCGGCAAAAGAACAGATTGTATTTCGAGTAGTGAGTGGTGCAGAATAAAGAAGTGGGACGTGTATAGTCTGTTTGGCAACGACCAGTGGCAGCATACCTGGCGAAGTCTGATTGTGTACGGGATTGATACCACAATGGGAAGAAAAAGCGATGACATGCACCCTGGCGAGGCATCGTAAACATCCCACTGACTGAAGCAGAAGCGAAAACGTTGTAAGGAGAAGTGAATGTCAGTCTAAAATGATGTATACGAAGGCGAGGAAAAATAATACACCCTATCTTGGAGATGCAAAAAAATAATGGTAAACATCACTGAAGCTTGACTATCCTGCAGGCCACAACTTTGGTTGATAACTATAGAGGAAGAACTTCGTGTAATGATAAACATACACATACATACAGCCATATGTGGATATGGGCGTGATAAGACAAATACTACTCTTCAAACTGCAGTTTGCTGCAATAAGGCTTTAAGACATGACAAAATATTACTATCAATGGACAGTATTATAAAAACTCACACTGGCATGGTAGTGGAAGTGCCATCTTCAAGAATGAACATACTGAATCGCTTGAAGGTCCCGGACACACTCACGTGCGAAAGCCAAGATACCAAAAATACACTGAAGACAAATATACTTTGAATCTTGTATAAGAAAGTCTTTCCATACTCTTTTTAGACTAAGTGTACACTTGAACGAGTGCATACTAGCACATGTGCGCGAGGTATAGTTTACTACATACTGCACATGATAGCCCACAAAGCAGAAGATCTGCTCAAAGTCCGCAAAGACCTGCAATAGAAGTAGACATATTGAGCATGGGTGCAAACAAAGTCCGCAATGACCTGTATTAGAAGTAGACATATTGAGTATGGGAGCAAAGTCCGAGAAAACGCTTCTTTACGTGGATGTGCAAGATTTAGTAGTGAATTAGGGTATAGGGTATCAGGGAAGCTTCAGTTTCGAAACTGGGCGAGTGAAAGGACAAAGCGTTCTATGCGATGCGGAATTCGATTCATACCTTAGAGAGTGACGTCAGTCCATCGGCAATAAATACTTCGGCAAAACTTATTCGAGCACCGGGAAAGATGCACTGCAGTATGTATGGTTCGAAGGTTTCAATTATTGCAATCTTGACCAACCCATATATTATGGGTTGCGGCTATTTCAAAGCGGTGTTGATACGTAGAGAAAGTGATGCGTCTTGTTTGAAGGCTCCATCGAGAAAGTCATGTTCGCACTTGATCAAAACAATAAAACTCTGTCAGTATTTCCATGGGATATGATAGAAAGTAAGCATTTACCTTATACAAAATTCCATGGATCCATTTCCTGGCGTGATGATAGTATACATGCTGCTCATCCGAAAAAAAGACGAAATTATATATCAGTTGACATGGCGCGAACGGAAATCCTCCAATCCAAAGTGCACCATGGGTTGTGCATTAGCATACCTCGTGCATACATGTTATAACTCTTAAAACTTGCACGCTTAGTATATATCACCCAGACAAGTTTTGAAGATTTCCACCGCCAGTTGATATCTAATTGGCTCTGTTGGTTGGTCGATGTTTGGTATGGAATCCGGCTGTGCATGCGGAGTGTATGCTTGTACGCGCTCTTGGCCTTTTGAGTGCATGCGCAAATCTGTTGTATCCGCTTACCCGCTTGGTCAGAAACATATACATCAACAAGCCCAGTGTGAATACGGGGATTGTATCTTCCAACGGTGTACCAGGTTCTACGGCGGTAGAGAACACTCCCAGCGCGACACCCAGAATTATGAGCCCTATCATGCTGCCGGTAGCTATTTCATCCCACTTCAGTACTTGATCTGTTTGTAGTCGCAATAAGAAAGAAGTGGGCTTGTTCATGTCCCCTATCGCGTCCCACTAAGTGGGCATAGTATATATTGTACTGAGGTAAAAGAGAACAAATACTTTAGTTGTGGACTCACTGGTGGTCTGTCAGCCATTCGTTTGGGTGTAGTGACGGTCAGGGGACGGTGCAAGTGATTCCTGTGTCCATTGGAAACCATTCCAGCATCTCCATACCGTGTTCAAATCTACAAATAGTGAGAGAATTCTAGCATCTATTGCCATATTGGTTTTAACATTACACGCCAGCAGAAAAAGCATTCCACACTCGAGACTAGATATAGCAAAGTGCTGGGGTTATCTCACAACAGTTGTCCAATCCACCACTATCACATAGGCTCATAGATAAAGTGTGTGTGAACACAATACACACAGCGCGGCACAGCAAATATTCCCAAAATGGCAATACATAAACAAACACTCGTAGCTAACTCTAAACTAACAAGGCAAGTGCATTACTGAATCGCAATACAGGATGGACGATTCGTTGAGGACGCGTGGGTGACTCACCGGGACGGATGCCCAGGGCTGTTGCATAGTTGATACCGAAGGTTTCAAACACAAAGACATTCACACCCCATAGCGCCAGAAACAACAGTACCACCACTGGTGCGCGGAAGAAAAGCGGAGCCGCTGCATATGCATGTTGTGTGAAGAGGCGAATTAAAATAGTGCGAACTACGTGCACAGTGGGAACTGGTGGGTAGTTGAGCAATAAAAATTGGTTTACAAGGGTGTTGAACAAATCGAAAACGGTACAAATTTGTGGACCAATTTGTGACTTAAATAAATATAAGAAGCCAACGGTTGGCTGACGATGATTCGTGTTCAAAGGGTCATAGATGTAATTATATGACAGATGTTAACAAAGCATGTCACAAGATTTCTAAGGTATAATGTAAATATCTGCATCAGTTTGAAACACATTTCTGCCTCCACAGCTAAGTAAGTTGCCAGACACAATCATAGAAAGCGCATACCGATTATAAATTACAATACTATAAACACTTGAAGTTCTTAGTTTCACTTTCGTTTATGATGATGTATCAGTGTATTTGTTGCCTTTCGTTTTCACGTATAGGAGTATAACGACGTTCACGTTAAAACCGACATTGGTACGTGCTTCAGTACATATGCGTATTGGCACATAACAGTCGATATACATATGATTACAACATAACCATTTTCGCCTATAATATA